>JAOUQW010000047.1:4560522-4577897 GCA_028565825.1 Olivaichthys viedmensis | reverse complement strand
GTGTGTGTGTGTGTGTGTGTGTGTGTGTGTGTGTGTGTGTGTGTGTGTGTGTGTGTGTGTGTGTGTGTGTGTGTAGGCACCTGGCGGGAGAGGTAGCTAAAGAGTGGCAGGAGCTGGAGGACGGGGACAAGGTGCAGCAGGAGACACTGTTGAAGCTGGTGAAGGAGATCGTTCCCTACAACATGGCGCACAACGCCGAGCACGAGGCCTGCGACCTGCTCATGGAGATCGAGCGGCTCGACATGCTCGACATGTACATCGACGAGAACGCCTACGCCAAGGTGTGCCTCTACCTCACCAGGTGAGTCTCTCTCTAATGCACGCGCACACACACACACACACACACACCTTCAGCTTTCCTTTATTAAAGATTCAGCATGCTAACCTTGAACAATTTAGCTGTGTGAGTTACGTCCCTGAGCCGGAGAACTCGGCTCTGCTCAAGTGCGCGCTCAACATCTTCCGCAAGTTCAACCGTTACCCAGAAGCCCTCAGGCTGGCGCTGATGCTCAACGACGTGGAGCTGGTGGAGAACATCTTCACCTCCTGCAAAGACATGTAAGAGCGTGCACACACACACACACAGAATTGGTACGACCTGATTTTGTCGAGTGACTAGCCTCAGAGTCAACGGGGTGGAGCTTAAGTTACATTCATTACAATTTGATAAATGACATCATCACCACCATCACGTCTTCGCTTTGATGTACTGCTACGAATAAAATACAGGTTTTAAATACATGATGTCACAGTTTGGCAACATTTAGCTAAGCTAGCCAGCACTGCGCTAACGTTAGCTTAGCTAATGTTGCTTCTTTGGTAGCTAGTCAAGTTCACTAACGGGCTAGCTAATGTTAGGTTAACTTTTGTATATTATATTTTATTATATTACATAATTAAAAACATTTAAAGACTCGCTCTCCTTTCAGTGGATAAAATGTTGTGGTGAGATCTTAGAAAAGTGTAAATTTGGGCTGTTAAGACACTTCAGATTGTATTATATATTATATGTTATATTATATTATTTCGGAGGAAATGTGCTGAAGTGTGTGTCTGTATATTGGCCTGACTGCTGTGGTTTGAAGGCTGTATCTCAGTTAATCAGGATTCTGGGGGGGCGTGTCTGACTGGGGGCGTGTTTCTAATTTGCATATTAATAGAATCTGTGTGATGAGGGTGCAGGTGCTTCTGCGACTTTGTGACTAACCACCACCAATATAGAAAACAGGTATGATCCTCAAAACAGAGGTCTGAAAGCACTTCTAATTTCGTGTGTGTGTGTAGCGTGGTTCAGAAGGAGATGGCCTTCATGTTGGGCAGGCACGGCATGTTCCTGGAGCTGAACGAGGACGTGGAGGACTATGAGGACCTGACGGAGATCATGTCCAACGTGCAGCTCAACAGCAACTTCCTCGCCCTCGCGCGTGAGGTGTGTGGGTGATGTGTGTGTGTGTGTGTGTGTGTGTGTGTGTAGGGGGTGTGGGTGAGGTGTGTGTGTGTAGGGGGTGTGGGTGGTGGGTGTGTGTGGTGTTATTGGATGATGAATTCTTGCGTTGAGTTTTGGTGAATATCAGGAAATGTCAGACTGGAATTTTGTTCCTTCACTTTCCCACAGCTAGACATCATGGAGCCCAAAGTTCCAGACGACATTTACAAAACTCACCTGGAGAACAACAGTAAGCCTTTCTCACCTTTCTGCTTCCATTCACAGTGTGTGTGTGTGTGTGTGTGTGTGTGTAGCTCACGGGACGCTTTAACCTTCGGCGTATTTCGCTTTAACCTTCGGCGTCTCGCGCTTTAAC
This sequence comes from Olivaichthys viedmensis, assembly GCA_028565825.1. Lineage (NCBI taxonomy): Eukaryota > Metazoa > Chordata > Actinopteri > Siluriformes > Diplomystidae > Olivaichthys > Olivaichthys viedmensis. The sequence continues at coordinate 4,576,095 of JAOUQW010000047.1, read as the reverse complement.
CTTCGGCGTCTCGCGCGTCTCTCGCTTTAACCTTCGGCGTCTTGCTTCAGCCTCTCGCTTCAACCTTTGGCGTCTCTCGCTTTAACCTTCGGCGTCTCTCTCTTCAACCTTCGGCGTCTCTCTCTTCAACCTTCGGCGTCTCTCTCTTCAACCTTCGGCGTCTCACGCTTTAACCTTCGGCGTCTCACGCTTCGGCGTCTCACGCTTTAACCTTCGGCGTCTCACGCTTTAACCTTCGGCGTCTCTCGCTTTAACCTTCGGCGTCTCGCTTCAGCCTCTCGCTTCAACCTTCGGCGTCTCTCGCTTCAACCTTCGGCGTAACCTTCGGCGTCTCACGCTTTAACCTGCTTTAACCTTCGGCGTCTCGCTTCAGCCTCTCGCTTCAACCTTCGGCGTCTCTCGCTTCAACCTTCGGCGTCTCTCGCTTCAACCTTCGGCGTCTCGCTTCAGCCTCTCGCTTTAGCCTTCGGCATCTCTCGCTTTAACCTTTGGCGTCTCTCGCTTTAACCTTCGGCGTCTCTCGCTTTAACCTTTGGCGTCTTGCTTCAGCCTCTCGCTTCAACCTTTGGCGTCTCTCGCTTTAACCTTTGGCGTCTCTCGCTTTAACCTTCGGCGTCTCTCGCTTTAACCTTTGGCGTCTCACGCTTTAACCTTCGGCGTCTCACGCTTTAACCTTCGGCGTCTCGTGTGTGAAATTAGATCTCATGTGAAGATCTCTCTCTCTCTCTCTCTCTCTCTCTCTCAGGGTTCTGTGGTAGTGGTTCTCAGGTGGACTCCGCCCGTATGAACCTCGCCTCCTCGTTTGTGAATGGGTTTGTTAATGCAGCGTTTGGACAGGACAAGCTGCTCACTGAGGACGGCAACAAGTGGCTCTACAAGAACAAGGACCACGGTGAGACACGCGGACACGCCCACCTGCGCGCCCCCGCCCCATTGGCTCAGTCTCCCTGTGTCACATGACTCCACAGTCTGGGAGTCTCGCCTCGTAGCAGCACGCCCCTCAATACAACAGTTATTTCCAACCCCGCGATCTGATTGGTCGAATGCGTTGTAGCCGTGCTGTTATATCTGATAACTGATGTCAGATTTTCCCCCAGAAGAACAAATGATTTTTAATTTGTAAGTAAAGCGATACAATAATATAATCTATAATAAATATAATATATTTAATAATATAATCTCTGCTGGCCTTTTATTAATCGAACATGATGACGATATGAGGCATTATGCTGAGCAGCGCTGTGCTAATGCAGCTTCCAGACTAGCCGCTAGTTTACCGGCTCGGCAAAATATATTTTTACGCCCTTCTACAATAACAATATTGTGACTTTGTTGCTTAGTGACAAGCCGCTTGTAGAGGAACTACTTCTTTGCGGCGGCTGAATTAAAAATCTATATTTTAAACAATGTTCGTAATTTATTTGTAAACTGTTGTGTATAAAAGCAATAGAGCGCTCGAGGTCGTGTTATTGCTCACCTCCAGCTCGTTCCTGCAACCGAATCACAGCCGTGATGTTCTTCACCGTAACACTCCCTGTACATTTCACATCATCTGCGTGTGTGTGCGCGCGTGTGTGTGTGTGTGTGTGTGTGTGTGTGTAGGAATGCTGAGTGCCGCTGCATCTCTGGGTATGATCCTGCTGTGGGACGTTGACGGGGGTCTCACTCAGATCGACAAATACCTCTACTCCTCAGAAGACTACATCAAGGTTACACACACACACACACACCTCTGTAGGTGTGCTAATTGCTCGTCTAACATGCATTTTGCAAGATATCCTGTCAATACATAGGTTTGTGTTATATTTCAGTGTTGGTGTGAATATTATCTTCATATTTATGATGTGTATATTTTAAAGACGTTTTGTTTTGGTTCCTCTCTCGCTCTAGTCCGGGGCCTTGTTGGCGTGCGGCATCGTGAACTCTGGAGTTCGTAACGAGTGTGACCCGGCGCTGGCCCTCCTCTCCGACTACGTCCTGCACAACAGCAACGTCATGAGGATAGGAGCCATCTTTGGGTAACACACACACACATGTTTCCTACCATTGTGTAAATGTTAAAGGTAATGCAATCAACAACATATAAATCGACTTTTACTTCATATTAAGGCACAGCCATTTTTGAGAAGCCTTTAGTTTGTGTTCTCCTGGATTCACTACAGAGATTAACCTTTCACCTTTTGTGTTGACCTAGGCTGGGTCTGGCCTACGCAGGCTCTAACAGAGAAGACGTCCTGTCTCTGCTCCTGCCGGTCATGGGAGACTCTAAGTCCAGCATGGAGGTATGATGATCACGTGGGGACCTAAATTTCCGATATTGAGGCAGTTATCAAAAACTAATACACGTTTATCTATAAATAATATTCCATTATTTTTACTAATATTTATAACGTCAATATCAGGTGTCCGTCATTAGGGGGCGCTGTGTGCAAGGAGCATGTGTCTCAACCGAGTACAGTGTTGTATTGGTGTTTGGTAACTCATTAACGTGTGTGTGTGTGTGTGTGTGTGTGTGTGTGTGTGTAGGTGGCGGGCGTGACGGCGCTGGCGTGCGGTATGATCGCTGTGGGCTCGTGTAATGGTGACGTGACCTCCACCATCCTGCAGACCATCATGGAGAAGAGTGAACAGGAGCTGAAGGACACGTATGCACGCTGGCTCCCCCTCGGCCTCGGACTCAACCACCTCGGTAAAGGGACTGGGACACAGGGGACCGTACCAAGTGTGCCAAAAACGTACCAAGTGTTTTTCCGAAAGACGACTTCTTATAATTATTGTTGTTGTTTATTATTATTTTAATATTATCATCTCCATTATTATTATTATTGTCGTTGTTATTATTATTGTTATCACTGCATTAGGACTGAAAAGCCTTATTTTGGAATTTGACTTATTGATCTCAATGTTTGCTGAATCTGAATCAAAGTGAAATCAAATCTTTTGCTTTCAATTTAGTCAGATTCTCTCTCTCGTGTGTGTGTGTGTGTGTGTGTGTGTGTGTGTGTAGGGAAGGGAGAGGCGATCGAGACCACTCTGGCAGCACTACAGGTCGTTTCAGAACCTTTCCGCAGCTTTGCAAACACACTTGTGGACATCTGTGCCTATGCAGGTAAGGGTTTCACACACACACACACACTCCCACACAATGCACTGTGTATCTCTGTGCAGTCAGTCTCTACTCTCACCTATACAAGTAAACACCCAAAAACAATAGCAAGTACACACCTTTTCCCCCATGCAGGTCCAGAATATTTACCTTATTCTCATACCTCTGTGTCTGTCTCTCTCTCTCTCTCTCTCTCTCTCTGTTTGTCTCTCTCTGTGTCTCTCAGGCTCGGGGAACGTCTTGAAGGTTCAGCAGCTGTTGCACATCTGCAGCGAGCACTACGACATCAAGGACAAAGAGGAGGACAAGGACAAGAAGGACAAAAAGGACAAGGAGAAGAAGGAGAGCGCAGCGGACATGGGCTCCCACCAGGTATGTGTGTGTGTGTGTGTGTGTGTGAACTCTTGTGGTCTGATATATTGAGTCCATGCTAAAGGGAAATACAGCTTTTCTATTTTTATTTGTATTGTTTAATTGTTTTGCTCTTTGCTGCCCCTATTTCAGGGCGTGGCCGTTTTGGGTATTGCGCTCATCGCGATGGGAGAGGAGATTGGATCAGAGATGGCACTCCGCACGTTTGGCCACCTGGTTAGTCGTGAGAGCAGAATGTGCTTCAGTTTACTAAAGTGTGCATTTTTCTCTTTTTTTGTTTGTTTACTTTCTGTTTTGACTTTCTCTTGCCCCCCCCCTCGGTGTGTGTGTAGTTGCGGTACGGCGAGCCCACCCTGCGCCGGGCGGTTCCGTTAGCGTTAGCACTCATCTCCGTGTCCAACCCCAGACTCAACATCCTGGACACACTCAGCAAGTTCTCTCACGACGCCGACCCTGAGGTCTCGCACAACTCCATCTTCGCCATGGGCATGGTGGGCAGCGGTGAGTCGAGCACGCCGTACTCCCGCCGTTCAGGTGGTTCAACTCGGGAGAACACTGTTGCTAGGCAACATGAGTGCTGAAAGGTTACTTCTGTCGTGTCACCGCAAATGTTTTGAATGTGGAGAAATTTGAGGTTACACTAGCTAATATGTTTTCTCTTTGACCTCTGACCTCTGATCTCACACTCTGTATGTGCATTTCTTTACCCCAGGCACCAACAATGCGCGTCTGGCAGCCATGCTGCGCCAGCTGGCCCAGTACCACGCCAAGGACCCCAACAACCTGTTCATGGTTCGACTCGCACAGGTGTGTGTGTGTGTGTGTGTGTGTGTGTGTGTGTGTGATTTCATGTATGTGTAATAGGGATATGAAGATGTACAGATATATTGTTAGTGTTATGAAATACTAGTACAGATGGTGTCACCAAAAATCAGAAGCCCAGTTAGCACCGTCAGGTAAAGGGAGAGAGAGAGAGAGAGAGAGAGAGAGAGAGAGAGAGACCGACCAACCAACCGAGAGCGAGCGGGAGGGGGACACCGAGAGGAAGAGAGAGACCGACCTAGAGAGGGAGAGAGTGTTATACTCGTCTGTTCGTGTATTGGGATATTTTTGTCATATTGCGAACCCCCTAAAATCAGATACTGTGAATTTATCATACTGTTTCACTGGAACTGTGCAGAATATTTTTTTGACCTGTGTGTGTGTGTGTGTGTGTGTGTGTGTGTGTGTGTGTGTGTGTGTGTGTGTGTCCAGGGTCTCACACATCTGGGTAAAGGGACACTGACTCTGTGTCCATACCACAGTGACAGACAGCTGATGAGTCAGGTGGCAGTGGCCGGACTCCTCACGGTCCTAGTGTCCTTCCTGGATGTCAAAAACAGTGAGACTGCACTCGTTTACCACTTCATCCCTCCTTTTTCCTTTTAGTTGAGCTCGTCTGTTTGGCCCGTGCCTGACTGTGTTTTATAACAGAGCCGTATTATTGCTGTTAAATATGTTTAATTAAACGCAGTCCACACTGAACTGCAGCAGAGTTCTGATTATTCATCATTTTCTTCCACTTCCTGTCTTTAATCTACATTCAGTATCTTTTATCTTCTCACCCTGCAGTAATTTTGGGGAAGTCTCACTACGTGCTGTACGGCTTGGTCGCCGCGATGCAGCCCCGCATGCTCGTCACGTTCGACGAGGAGCTCCGGCCTCTGCCCGTGTCCGTGCGCGTGGGACAGGTACACCTCACCGTGAAGTGTGAAGGAGGAAAATAATGCGTTCAAACACTTTCAGGAGGATTCAATCATAGAAAATAATTAAATTAAATACGCAGTTATCAGAGCATCACGTTCATATGAACAGTAATCATAGGGTGACGACATGGTTCACAAATAGTCATTATTCAGTGCGTGTGCGTGCGCGTGTGCGTGGTAAAACACCCACAAGGTTTCCAGAGAAAAGTCCTTCATCAGCTGTGCACAATTTACTTTTGTCCAAAACGTCGTGTTTCTCTGGAAGCCTTGTGTACGACACACAGCTAAATACACACACACACGTGATTTTGTTGTTTACAAAATTATATTTTTGGATTTTTTTATTTATTTTTATTAAATGTACTTCCTATTTTCTGTGTGAGCCAATTAACCACAAATAAAACATTAAGAAACATTTTGTATAAGTATAATATATTTGTGTGTGAAAGTAAGCGCCCCCCCCACACACACACACACACACACGTATGCACGTCTGGGTTTCACACGGTTGTGTTTATTTCCTGTCTGCAGGCCGTGGACGTTGTGGGACAAGCAGGAAAACCCAAAGCCATCACAGGTTTCCAGACACACACCACGCCGGTGCTGCTGGCACACGGGGAGAGAGCCGAGCTGGCTACAGAGGAGTACATGCCCGTCACGCCCATCCTCGAGGGCTTCGTCATCCTGCGCAAAAACCCCAACTACGACGCCTAAACACACACACACACACACACACACACACACACACACACACACACACACTCTTACCCCGGGACTTTGGTCTGGAATATTCCCTGTCCGCTCACGAGAGTCGGAATGATTACAGCCACAGGTTTCTCTCGCTCTTGTATTTTTATTTTTTAAATATAGCATAAACGTGTGTTTATTCATAACTATTCATAAGTTCATCGTTTATTTCCTGTTTTGTTGGTTTACTGTAAAAGGTTGCGACATAATAAAAAATAAATAAAATAATGTGATCAGTACATTGTGGTCATTTGTTTTTCATTTCATTTAATTATGCTAGAATAAAGGGTGAAATCTGGAAGAGCAACTCCAGCCACCATTTTCTTTCTTTCTTTCTTTCTTTATTTTCCTGTTGTCGCGTCCCCTTGATGACCTTGCTGTAATTACGGGGTCACCTGCAGGAAGATGCTCCAGGGTATTAATTTGCAGGTGTGATGGCGATGTGTATTTTCACTAAATGATCGAGTGTCTAAATTCCTGGGGTTTAATCTCGGCTTTATAAAGCCTGCTGTGTTTGTGCCCTCCACAAAACTTAACGGCAGCACGTGTTGTTCTGTGTGCAACAGCCTGTGTACGACTCGTGGAATTAAAAGCTCATTGAAGCTTTATAACCGGCGCTGCTTTTATAAACGCTCCTTTTAAACCCAAAGCGCTGAACTGATTTCTTCACGCTACTAAACCTTATTTGATGGAATACAGTGATGACTCATGTTTTATAATAATCCGACGGCCCAATATGGATCATTTACACGATAATGTAATGGCGTCTGTGTGTCAGATGTTTTGACAGCGTGGGAATGGAATAAGCCCCGCCCCCCAGTACTTAGTGACATCACTGTCCCCAACTGTTCTGTAAAATACGCTAGTAACATTACTTTTGTTTAAGGTCATGATCAAAATGAGAGATGACGCAGTTTAAGATCATGTTTTTGTTACATTTTTCATGAAATTCGCTCTTTAGGTTGTCCTAAAAGGAACGTAGAAGCAAATAAATGAGAAATAATGTTGACGGTAAGTGTGCAGCAGGTCACAACACACGACCGGGCTATTGTCTTCGTGCGGGCATCGTCTCTGTGAACGCTGGAACATGTGGTTGAAAGTCAGAAATATCAGGTTGGAACTTCACACATCTGATTTAGTTTCAAACACCATTTATTCTGCTAGCTAGTAATACAATGCAGTAAAGAATTATGAAGCATTACTCTTTGCAGTTTTACAATGATCACATTTACTTTCTAACAAGACTGAAAGAAAATGATTATCAGAAGGCAAAAAGTCATTTTAAACAAATAAACAAACGATACAACGCACACAAAGCAAAGCATCTCATTCTGTTGGTTATTAGCGATTCTACGCCGCGTATGCATGCACATAAACCATCACTTTTTTTAATGGGCAAGTCTATAACCTGGCTGAAAACGTCCCGTTACATGTCGAGGACACACCAGCTCAAACTAAAAGCTTGTATCTTTAAACAATTTAAAATATAGTATAATTTCAATATGAATTTTTTTTACTCATTTACAAAAAGAAGAAATTAATCTGGTTCTAACTGAATGTTGATTTGTGTTTGTAACCTTAGCTAAAAGTGCATTTAACACAAACTTAATGAATGAACACAAAAATAAATAAATTATGAAAAAGACATCTGAATTCATTTTGTCGTGAATTGTAAAGCCAAGAATCATTTTCTCAAACTTTGCAGAAATGTGTGATCCTCTATTTCCAGTCTTTCTGAACAGGTGAGACCGGAACAGGAAAGACCAGAACAGGTGAGACCGGGAGAGACCGGAAAAGGTGAGACCGGAACAGGTGAGACAGAACAGGTGAGACAGAACAGGTGAGACCGGAACAGGAGAGACCAGAACAGGTGAGACCGGAACAGGAGAGACCAGAAGAGGTGAGACCGGAACAGGAGAGACCAGAAGAGGTGAGACCGGAACAGGTGAGACCGAAACAGGAGAGATCGGAACAGGTGAGACCGGAACAGGTGAGACCAGAACAGGTGAGACCAGAAGAGGTGAGACCAGAACAGGAGAGACCAGAACAGGAGAGACCAGAACAGGAGAGACCAGAAGAGGTGAGACCAGAAAGAGAGACAGGTTTGTGCATGATTTTACTTTATTAAATAATACATGAATAATCACTTTTTTCTTTATGACGTGTATTGCAGTGAAATCTTATTCAAATCTAAAACGTGCTTTATAATCTTTTTAATGACAGATTATAATATTTACTTTATTAATTACAGATTATAATATTTACTTTTTTAATTACAGATTATAATATTTACTTTTTTAATTACAGATTACAATATTTACTTTATTAATTACAGATTACAATATTTACTTTTTTAATTACAGATTATAATATTTACTTTATTAATTACAGATTACAATATTTACTTTATTAATTACCTCTGTGTTGATCCAGAACAGTTTAACCTGGACGGACGTAAGCGAATAAGTAACCATGCTCTGCGCAGTCGAACAAGACGATGACGAAGACGATGATAAAGAAAGAATATGAATTCAGTTCTCTAGTGTGAGATTTAGGCCTTTAAACCAAAGCCTATGGAGCTGCCTAAGGCCATGTGCAAACAGGGCCCCCTATCTGGGGGCAGGGCAATGGGGCTGGCTTCATTCTCATAGTGATGCACTACAGGTGGGACTCCATGGGACAGCGTTTCCATGGCAATGAGCTACGGTTTCAGAGTCTATGGGACGGGGTCTCTGCGGTGACAAGCTACAGGTACGAGTCCATGTTGGGTGCGTAGGAGAAGCCCAGGAAGGCTTCGGCCGCCTCGCTGATGCTAGCAGTCACCAGAGCGTTGTCCGGAGAACAGCCGATGGAGCTCGGTACCGGCTCGTCTGTGAACTCTGGGTCAAAGTGCCGCAAGTCGTTCGGGCCAGTCTAAATAAAGTTTTTAAAAACAGCAAAAAGGAATAAGCTTCAATAAAACTCATACATGGATTCATGTTTAAAGATGGGAAACATGGCATGGATCCCTTTCATTTTATCATGATTCCAAGCGTTATCTAGGGGGTCAACCCCATGTTCCAAAGGCCCCCCCCATGTTCCCTTATTGAAATTTTGTAAAACAACCGAATGTTCCTAGAGCCCAATGTTTTATCCCCATGTGGGCTCAATCCCTTGTTCCCTTAACATAAAAAAGTAGACTAATGTCCAGACTTCATTTACATTTCACAGGTTACATGTTATTAAATTAGTTTTGATTAATAAATTAGTTAAATCACTTGGAAGACAGGTTTTAAAAGTGTTTCTTTTAAATTCAATTCAAAAACATGCAAGCTGCTACAGAGTGTTTCGTGGTATGACCTTCGGTGACCCCATGAACCCAACCCTTTTACAAGTTCATGTAACGCATCATGTTAAGGGAATATGGAGCTGAGGAAACACAGGATCCTGGGGGATATATGGCCCTGGATACACTCAAGACCCTTAATCTTACTAAAAACTAAGGCACAATAATGGAACGTACCACATTGGGGTTGAAGGGGGGGGTGAGCTTCTTGGCATTCAGATCTTCCCAGTTAATGGGGGAGAAAAACATGTGATTCTTGATCTCAGTCTGCAAAGAAAGAAGCGAGAACATTAGTAATATAATTAAAAATAAATAAATAAATTCTCATAAGACATTCATGTTTTGCGCACTGATGGCGTAAAACAGTACACACACTTACAAAGTCATCAGTGCAGCCCAGCCTCTTGGTGCGGTCCTTCTGCAGCAGACCCTCCAGCAGATGGCGGGCAGCGTTAGAGATGTTGGGCTTGAGCTGCAGCGGTTTGTTCAGGATGTTGTCGTACATCTCGGCTGTATTGCGGCTGTAAAACGGAGGCTGTGGGCCAAGCATAAAGATCGAAGAGTTAAAACTCTGGTCTCAGTGGTGGGTGTAATTATAAAGCTGACGGTGTTTCTTGTATGATGCACTTTAGTTTTTGCAATACTCACCAGGCCATACAGCATCTCATAGAGCACAGCGCCCAAACACCACCAGTCCACTGTCCTGTCATACGGCTGCTTATGCAACACCTCTGGAGCCAAATACTGAGAGAGAGAGAAGACACAAACTCAATGTAAAGAGATCATGTGGATTTCTTCTCCGTCACTTCACTGCAGTAGGCTGAAGTCAGTCAAGTCATCGGAGACAAAAATGCGCCTAGCACTAAGGATCAAACACATATCATCCATCTGAGGCAGTGTATTTATTTAGCACTTGTTCCATTACGATGAGACACTAAAAGTGACAAGAAGAACATACAGCCATTTCAGCTCCGCTAGTCACTATGGTAACTGTCAACTAGCAGAGATAGAGATAGATGGTACGCACCTCCGGCGTCCCGCAGAAGGTGGATGTGGTTCCGTTGGGCTCAATGTTCTCCTTGCAGAGGCCGAAGTCAGTAAGGATGATGTGTCCTTGCGAGTCCAGGAGGATGTTTTCAGGCTTCAGGTCCCTGTAGACGATGTTCAGGGAGTGCAGGTAGCCTAGGGCGCTGGCGATTTCAGCCGCGTAGAAACGGGCACGGGGCTCCAGAAAGCACCGCTCCCTCTGAAGGTGATAGAACAGCTAAAGAAAGAAAGAAAGAAAGAAAGAAAGAAAAGAGAATGGTGGGGAGAGAGGGGGAAGAATAATTAGGTCCTTGGTCCTACATCCTGCGAGATATATTTAATCAGTGCTTTCTTCACTCTTCACTCCAACAATGGCAGGAAATGAGAGTGTACTCTACTGAAAGATAAAAACACACACACAGTGCTCTGTGGACTGGACCAAATCTCCATTACTGATAAATCGAGCTGTCCCCATACACACACGGACCCTCCCAGCCATTTCCTAAATATCCCCTTTTTAAAAAGAGCACAGGCTCTTACCTCCTGAAGGGATATCCGCTCTGTCTGTCTGTCTGTCTGTCTGTCTCCCCCCCCCCCCTAACTGTCTCACTTTGTCTCTACCCCTTCTGTCTGCTTGCCATTTTGACTCAAGTATCTCATATCATTTCCTTCCTGTTACTATCTCCATCTTCTGCTTTTCTTCTTCCACTTCTGTCTTGTCCAACGATAAACCTCTCAAATATCTTCACCCCAATGTGACCCCAAGGGCAGTCTTACCTCTCCTCCATTGATGTAGTCCAGCACAAAGTAGAGTTTGTCAGCAGTTTGGAAGGAGTAATGCAGGCCCACCAGGAACGGGTGCTTTACGTTCTTCAGCAACACATTACGCTCAGACATGATGTGTTTCTCCTGCACGGTACAAAAAAGGAACAAGGTCAGGGTCAAAGTTCACACAAGGGTTTATATCAGAGGAATCAGACATAATTGAAAACATCTCACGTCTTGACCAACTAAATCATCTCAGGCATTTGGCTCAAGGCAAATTTTTGTTAAAGCTGACACAAAACACAACTAAGGAATGTAACCATATTAAAGGAGTACTCCAGAATTTGGTAACCTAATCTTTATCTACCACATTTTAGTGTGTGTGATTACCATAGACAATAGTTTGGACACATTTACCTGTACTTGACTCAAAACCGGTTGACTTGAAACTCATTTATAATGGAAGTTCAAGGGCAGTTGTTGAATTCAGTCAAACATTTATGCCAAAAAAAAATTTGAACGTAGAACACATGCATGAATTCTTCCGTCAAAGGTATTTGTAAATTATTCTCTAAATCTGATTTTTCTAAAAATATATATTTTTCAGAATTAACTTTTTTCCACGTTTATTGACAAAGGTCAACAACTGCCCTTAGGCTTCCGTTATAAGGGAGTTGAGTAAACTGGTTTCCATTCTTCTCTCAGTAAAAAAAAAAAAAAAAAGCTGAAGTATTCCTTTAATAAGTACTAGATATCCCAACAGACTCTATTTAATCAAGGACTATGGGGAATAAGCCAAAAAAGACACTAGATACTAGAAGCCAGTCTGGCCTAATTAAAGAGATCACATGTCGCACCTCTTTCTTCTTCAGAATGGCTTTCTTCTGTAGTACTTTGACCGCATAGAATTGGTCATCGCCACGATGGCGTGCCAGCAGGACCTTCCCGAAGCTGCCTTTTCCAATCACCTTCAGGAAGTTGAAGTCCGAGGGCTTGGCGGTCGGGTTGGACGACGGGCCCAGATTGATCTGCTGAGACGGACTGGGCTACAGGACAGGACAGAATCGCGGTCAGACATATGCAAGATTGTGTGGAATGCATATATACACACACACTTATGAAAAAAATCACAGTCACACATGTACTTACCGGAGGAGAGGGGTTGTTAGTCATTATCTCTGCATCTTGTGGTGGTGTCAAGTTCAGGATGGACTCCACCTCTGGGCTGCAGCATGAGAGAAAGACCAGAATTAATCCAAATACTGCAATTTACTATAAAACACAGTGCCTTTGCTAGTGTGTCCTTTTGAGACCTGAACTGTGATGGTGAATGCATTTTCTCCTTGGGTCAAACATTAAACATGTTTAACACGTTTGCATCCAAAGGCTGCTTATTTTCAAATAATGTATGTATAAATTATCATGAATCATTCCACTCTTAATTCTCTGTCGTCTCAAAGGGTGTTTACAGGAAATATTAAGGGGAAAACAATGTTATAAAAAAGTGCAAAAATTGTAATTCTGAATAATGGTCCTGATTACAATTCTAACATCATACATTTAAAAAGAAACAAAATCCCACTAAAACGATGAAATAATCTCCGTGGCATAATCTTAAGAGGAAAGCTCTTAGTTTTAGACCAATTTACTATGGAAAGTAATCAAGGTCTTAAAACAGGAAATCTTTTTTTTTTTTTTTTTTAAACAAAGTGATGTTCTCACATGAGGACAGTGCAGTCTCATGAGGATAAACACAAAACAAAAAAACGAGGATTAAAAGGAATAATATACAGTAATAAACTGTGCAATCTAATATGCAGTCCTTATCAAAACCAAAACCATATAAAGCAAAATGTTTGGTTTTCTCCCACTAAACCATGTTTGTTTTTAAAGGAAAAATTGAATACTCACTGCTTGCATGCGTAGGAGCTTGTAGCCAGTTTCTGAATAAAGTCATTCAGTCCCATCTTCCTCTGTTTCATAAAAGCTGCGAGAGAGAAAAAGGGAGAGAAAGATAAAAGGAGTCACTTGATATTCTTCCACTAGTTCACTGAAGCAGGTTGGCTTAAAGGAGCTCCATTCATCGCAGCTAATGAAAGCCTACCGCTGAGGTTCGCCACCAGTCCCCTTGTTTTAGAGTAGGTCATAGCGGGAGCGCTCACGCTCGTCTCCGTTTGGATGGTCATGACTGTAGCTGTAGTTTTCCACCGCGGGCATGAACCCAAAACGACACAAAAGCCTCACTGAACTCCTACACTTCTGTCCCCTACTTTATACCAGGCACGGGCGTCTTGTAGGCGGGGACAGGCGCCACTTTCGAACGTTCCCTCATCCAATCAGAGGCGACTGTGCTCTGAATAATTAAGAATCGCCGAGCCACGCCCCTCCCACCCGCGCGCGCAGTGACGTTCCATTGCAAAGGACAGAAAACCCTGATTCTCACGCATAGATTGTGTTGCCAGATTGGGCGTGTTTTCAACCTTTTTTGTTTCGCGTAGTGTACTATTTTTAACACATGAAATTATAGCCTCGGGTGGTCCAATTAAATTTAAATATTCATATTGTTTTAATGGGTTTAATCGGAAAGGTTATAATGTGGCATTGTTTATAATGAACTGGGCGCACTACAATCTGGCAACCCGGTATACAGTCTGAGTAAAAACCATATGTTTCGTATAATGGCATGAGAAAGCAAGGAAATAACGTCTTATGAAACAGCGCTCACTTCTTCTGCAAAGGCTTTCGTTTCCCATAGTCACACAGCAAAATTCCAAGTGTTTAATCCTTATGGTGTTTATATATAGGCTACTGAATAAAGAATTAATTCAACATTGTATAGAATACAAACTATACAATATTTACCTAGCCAAGTAATAAGCTGATGTATGTTTCACAAGAATGAATGGAAATATCTTTCTTGCGCACCGATTGATTAAACTAAGGATATCGTCTTACAACAGGTAACATCCTACCTGATCAGCGAAAGTTTCTGGGCACAGCTACCACGTATCAACGCCTCTAAACCCAGTTTTATATGCCGGTGATCCCCGAGCCTATTGAACTCCACGTGAGATGTGAATATCTCTCGCGCTCTCTCTCTTCTGCACCGGGTGGCGCGCGCACCGCCGACAGAAGCAAGCAAGCCCCGTGCTAAAACTTCAATCGGTGTTGCCAGATTGGTTTGACTCTAAATTTATCATATATAAATATAGTTTAAAAGAAAGAGAGAAAAAACCAAAAAAAAACCACATACGCAAATTAGGTGTGGAGATGTGTTTCCTCGCTGCAGGAGAGAATAAATATATATTAATAAATAGGCCTACTAATATTGATATTAGTGCTTAGAAAGATTATTTCATTATAGTGGTGAATTAAACACGGTGTTTATATAAGTCAAGAAAATGTTTAAAAACCTTTTAGACTTTTTATGTTGAGATTTCTTGCTATTATAAAAGGCAATTCACCGTATCATGAAAAGGGAAAATATTAATTGTCATATGCATTAGGGAGGATGCGTTAGTGCAGAAAATAAAGGAACGTCTAAGGACAAAAAAAAAAAAAAACGGAATGATCATTCTTCCAAAAATATTTTCTAAATTTCCATAGTTTTCCAGGTCTGGTCGCCTAATCAGTGACCTCGAGACGTGCGCAAGGACCCTGCACATGAACCCTATATCGAGTTCACTCAACTGTGTAGGTTAATCCACCACTGGAGATTTCTCTATGCACATTCCAAGCAAAAGCAGCACCAATCTGGCAACTCAGCCCAAAAAACCTCACACTCTAGGGAAAAAAAGCTACAACGTTGGCCAAATCGCTTCATTCATGCTACAGAAGAACTACTGACTTCTGGACCAACTCTGATCTCAGCACTTTTGCGGTCGGAGATGATGCGGCTGTGGAAATGAAGACCTGGGCGACTCGCGCACGGCCAGTCAGCAGGAGCGATGCCGTGGAAAACAGTCACGCAATGCCTTACCGCTCTGGGGCAATTACTGATAAACCCGGCGATTCTGTGAATCACGGTGCTACATTCATTTATCCTAATGACAAGAAAATGGGTACAGCTCATGCATAGTCCTAAAAAGGTGCCGCTGAAGTGCACAGACGATTTAAGATTTGCACACAGTTGAATGGCAGTAGAGTAAAAAGCCTATAAAGGTGTAAATCCACGGGTAAGTACATCCACGGGACAATTTCTGTCCAGACCTGAGGTTTGACACATGAAATGTGTATAGTTTACTGAGCCATTAAACCGGACGCAATGTTTTAAATCAAGAAAAGCCCCCGAGGCACAAACCTTTGAGTCCTGCGCTGCTCCTCATCGCCTCTTGAGACGTGAACTAACTGGCAGAGGGACTTGAGTTTACTTTATCACACGCAATCCAAGAGTTCTTATCAGGTTTGGAGCAACCTGACAGATATTATTAGGCTGTGTTAAAACCAGGTCAGAACTCCCACAGAGGTGACACTTGGTACGTATCTAG
>JAOUQW010000047.1:4508324-4521791 GCA_028565825.1 Olivaichthys viedmensis | reverse complement strand
CACACACACACACACACACGATGGAAAATAACTGCTAATCTATGATTCTATCCTGAAACGATGACGTACATGAACTGTCATGTTTGCTTGATTTTTTTATTGTTCTTGATTATAATTTTTCTCCTGTTTTTTTCTGTAAAACCAAGTATTTGAATGCTGGTTGTTTTGAAATATAAAGACGTTCTTTCTGCATCTGACTTGTTTTGAAGTTATCAATAAAATGATCAATGTTATTTGCAAAAGCGTCTTGTCTAAAATGTTCATACACCTTTCACATAAAGACCGATTTGATGCTTAGTGACCGACTGTAGTGGAGGGCTGTGTCCCAATTTTTAATTTTTAGTGAGGAACAGTGTGTCCCAATCAATGACCTGTGGTAAAGGGAGGGCTGTGTCCCAATTAGTGACCCGCATTAAGAGTGGGCTGTGTTCTGATTAGTGACAGAGTAAATGACTGCTGTATCCAAACGAGTGACTGATAATAAAAAAGGGCTGTGTCCCAATTTTTTTATCGACAGTAAGGAAAGGTTGTGTCCTAATTAGTAATCAACACTATAAGAGGGTTGTGTTCCAATCATTAACCCGATAGTAAGGGTGGGCTGTGTCCCAATCAGTAGATGACAGTAAGGAAAGGTTGTGTCCCAAATTTTGACCACCAGTAAGGGTGGGATCAGTAACCATTGATAAGAGAGTGGTGTACAGTAAGGGAAGGTTGCCTCCCAATTAGTGACCAACATTAAAAGTGGGCTGCATTTAAATTATTAATTAGTAAGGAAGGTAGTGTCCAAATCAGTGACGTATAGTAAAGGGAAGGCAGTGTCCCAATTTCTGTCCACCAGGAAGGGAGGGCTGTGTCCCTATTTCTAACTGATGGTGAGGAACGGCTGTTTCCCACTCAATGACGTATAGTAAAAGGGTGACTGACAGTAAGAAACAGTCGTGTCCCAATTTCTGTCCACCAGGAAGGGAGGGCTGTGTCCAAATCAGTGGCACTTTCCCAATTAGTGGCCAACACCAAGAGAGGGATGTGTCCAAATTAGTCTCTAACAGACTAAGGAGGTCTGTGTTCCAATTATCACTCACAATAAGAGAGGGCTGTGTCCTAATAACAAAATGACAGGATGGGAGAGTTGTGTCCTTATTAGTGTCCAACAGTGAGGAAGGTCAGTGTCCCAATTAGTGACCGACAACGAGTGAGGGCTGTGTCCCAATCAGTGTCCTATAGTGAGAGTTGTGTCCCAATCCAGCACTAAGAGAGGGCTGCGTCCTAATAACTGAATGACAGTGAGGGAAAGTTGTGCCCCAATTAGTGTCCAGCACTAAGAGAGGGCTGCGTCCTAATAACGGAATGAGAGGAAGGGAGAGTTGTGTCCAATTAGTGTCCAACACTGTGACCCATACACATAAGTGACCGGCAACAAGTGAGGGTTGTGTCCCAATCAATAACTTACGATAGAGTAGGGCACTCTCCTAATTAGTGACCAACACTAAGAGAGGGCTGTGTCCCAACAATGACCTGATAGGAGAGGGCTGTGTCCCAATCATCCAGAGAGAAGTGAGGACTGACACTGTCCTTACAGGGAATCCCAAATAACAAGTACTAATTTACGTGTGTAGTTGAGCTCGTTTCTTTATGCAAATTACAAGTGGCAGCCGTGTAACGCCGACCAATCAGGACTCGGTGGGCGGGCTTCTGTAGCGTAGACGGTTCCGTCTGTCATTGGTTCCTCCCAAAAACATGGAGGAAAAAAGTTAATAAAAGCAGTTTCTGGGTTCTCCATCTTGTAGGACCCCAAACTAAAATATTATAAAGACAAAAATAAAAGAAATACATGTACTTCAAATAATTTTGACTTTATATTCCAGTATTATACCTAATAAAATAATTTATTTATGAGGTCTGCTTTTAGAACCACGTTTAAGTGATTACTTCAATAAAAAGAATTGATTTAAACTTGAATTTAAATTTTAGATTTAAATTTAAACGCGTAGCGTTAGCATTGCCACGTTATATCATTTGAATGGAATATAGATTTATTGGGGTTACAAACTGGAGCAAAGATTTCTCAAACTAATAAAAAATGGATTTGTCTGGCAAAGAATAAAACTATTGATGTAAAGCGATTTTGGATATCTTTTTAATAAATAAATAAATTAATTAATGAATGAATTAATAAAAAAAATAAAAAAAATTTCAACTGTTGACTCCTGGATTAACATAACCCAAGCACGAAAACTTTGTGTTTAATTTCTTAATTTATTACCATAACGACTTTAATTAATGACGATTTATTTTATTTTACAGATTTCATTACTTATGTTTGTGTCTATTTTCTGTAGTTTTCTTTCCCGTGTGTTTGTGCGTACGCAGTGTTTCTGACTGCTTTGCTGTTCTGATCTGAAATAATAAAAATGATAATAATTAAATTCAATAAAAGGGTTTTTTTCCTCAGCGCCGCAGGCGTGTTGGTCGGTTGGTTCCTCTGTATCTCCCGCTCTTTCTGAAGTGTCCTTTGAAGAGCTTTTCCACCTCTTATCAGCTCTAACGTTCTTCCTGGAGCGCCGATGCCAGAAGCGAGACCATGTATGGAGACGCAGAGAGCACTGCGCTGAACCACAATGCACTGGGGTCTTGGGTTAAATCAGACCTGCAAAGTTCTTCAGTGGGGCTCCTTGAGTTTCTCCAGAATTTCACTGTCGTCCATCAACTTCTCGTCCATTGAGCCCCTCTTTCCAGCACCATGACCTCGCTGACCAGCTCTTCTTCCTCTCGCTCGTCCTCGTCCTCGTTCCGTTCCTCGTCCCGGTACAGCCTCAGCAGCGTCACTTCCATCCAAACGGACGCGTCCTCTCCAGTAGACCCGCTCCTCCGCCCGTTCCTCGACCAGACATCGCAGACGCGTTTCGGGGGTCATGAAGGTGACGGCGCAGAGTCGTTCGCGAGCCTCGGGGGCGAGAGAGAAACGTTTGGAGGTTACCAGGGAGACAGGAAGTACCACATGGGGGGTTACCAAGGCGACTGGAGCCGTGAAGACGCACGCGGTGAGTGTGTCTAAACGACGCTAATGAAGGATACGGAGAGAGAGAGAGAGAGAGAGGAAAACACGACGAGGCCAAGATTTATCTGTCTGATCGGTGTGGCGCCATTTTTTTTATTCTCAAATCAAAAAGTTAAAACAAAAGAGAAATCATTTCGAACCTTAACCCTAGTTTTAAAGGAGAGACGTGTTCATGCAGTTTCTTTCACACATGAGCTAAAAAAATTCAGGTCTCTGCTCATTATCCCGTGGCTTGAGTTGTATGCTGCCGGGGGACTATTTTCTCAGTGGATGTGTGTGTATGTGTGTGATGGGTGCAAGTGGATTCTGCTTATCTTTCCTTCTCTTGGTTGGGGTGTGTGTGTGTGTGTGTGTGTGTGTGTGTGTGTGTGTAATGATCAGCGTTGCTCTAGGGAAAGAAAAGCAATATGGATGCATCCCTTTCTCTTCTCTTCAACACAAAATAAAGTAACGGACAAAAAAAACCCAACCCTCTAAAAGGGTCCAAAACTCAACTTACACCAAAAACGTTCAATAATTTAATAATTAGTAAAGATAATCTCGATGATTGTGTCTGTACGCAAATCATGTGACCAGATCACGCCTCTGCACCAAGCTGGACGACTCGTAATGATCTATATTTAAAAAGATTCTGAGATGTTGGTATTAGTGTTGGAGCTCAGCCTCTCTCTCTCTATGTCTCTCTCTATGTCGCTCTCTCTCTCTCGCTCTCTCCATCCGGCTCTGAATTATGGACGAGATGTCACGGGTGTGAGGGAGCGCGAGAGGCAGCCATTTTTCTCCCGGAGCTTTATTTCTCCCGAGACGGCATTAGTCAAGAGTTTGGGCTCCAGACTGGCCGGTGCTTCATGCAGAGTGCTACCATCATTTAAATCCCGAGAGAAAGAGAAGGAGAGAGAGAGAGAGAGAGAGAGAGAAAGTAAAAGACAGATTTTACTCACACTTTTGGAGCCACGGGTGCGTTAAAAGGCCACATTATCTCCAGACGCACTTGTTTCCGATGTGACGGCTGGAGAATGAAACCTATTCTGGAAGATAAAAGACAAACAAGTTCCAGGACCCGAAAAACAAGCCATGAAATCCAAAGTAACAGATTTTCACTGAGAAAAAAAAAACATTTTAAAAACGAAATGAAATACCATTTAATACAATTTTCCTTCCAATTCTTAAGGTTCAGATTTTTGGATATTTTCCATCTTTAACTTGCACATTTCTATAATATGTAAAAATAAATAAATAAAAATAATTTAACTTTGTTGTATTATTTTTTTTATTACTTTTTAAGTCAAAGTTTAACAGACACGTTTTTTTAAATCGCTCCGTATTTAATCATAGATTGTTGGAAAGTTTTGAATTTCTTAAAAAAGAACATTTTATAATTCATCGATAGACATTTCGTTAGATGACGTAATAATTCCTGCTGCTTCCTGGGATTTTATTGGTTACTGTCATTGTGTTTATCGGCCGTTTTGTATTTAGATTTTTTGAGCCACACACCGTTTTATACAACTTAAAGCCAGAATTGATCTTTTTTTATATAGATTTTTCTTCATGTCTTAAATCATTTTGACTTTAAGTGACATTTCATCCATAAAACTAACGAAAAAATAATATTCAACAGGTTAAGTTTTATTCTGATATGAGTGAAGGAGAAAAATAAGTTTATTAGGAGACCTGACCTTAAGATTAAAAACAGCATTTCTACGAATTTCGTCTTGATTTTGGGTTCATTTAAAGGAATAATCAAACGTTTTTAACCTGATCTTCAATCTACTTCATCTGTAGTGAGTGTGTGTGTGTTTACCACGGACACGAATATCGACACGTTTCCCTGCACTGAGAAAAGACCATTAAACCTGTTTACTCCAAAGTCACTTATAATAAAAAGTCTAAGGGCAGCTGTTGTGTCATTAAAGGTTTAAAATACGCGACTATAAAACACAAATTTAAAGCTCCGGCCGTTCCACAGGAACAATAAAAGTGTTGAGGACGAGACGGACCCGAGAGAAAATCTCACCAAAACTGAGTTTTATCTTTTATCTCCAACTTTCCAACACTGGAGCAAGACAGTAAAAAAAAAAAAAAAGTAGTTCCGGTTGCTTTTACACTGGCGTATGGGTTTGCGGTATCCATACGCCATCAGAGCCACACAACTACGCTCCAGTTCCACCTCTGAAAGCATCAATTCTACAGATTTAGAGCTGAATTTATACACCAACACATTTAACTGAAGAATTCACAAAAATACGCGTTTTAAACGTTTATTAATGCCCTTAGACTTTTTATTATAAGTGATTTGGGAGTAAACAGGCTTTCTGGTCTTTTCTCACTACTGCATTGGTGAGCGATTATGCTTAAAACAAAAAAAAAACAACGCTCCTTTTATTTCTTTTATCTCATCCATTTCTTTTTTCCTCCAGCTGTTTGCAGCCGTCCTGCCAGCATGGGAGCAGTCTGGGTGGACGACAGCTACTACATGTCTGCAGATGTCAGTCGATTTGAGCCACATGATATAGTGGTGATGGCTTATAACCACAGTGTAGCTATCCACGCTGAGAAGGTGTGTGTGTGTGTGTGTGTGTGTGTTCAAACATGAAACACAAAGTCGTGTGCTCCTAAATCATCTCTGATGTCCCCGTCCCTCAGGTTGGAGACGACGGCTGTGTCAGGGACACATTTACCCATAAGTCTTTGCTGCCAGAGGACATGGACCCTTTGTCTGTGAGCGGCACTCTGACGCCGGAGGGCGTTCTCGTGATCAGTGTGAGAAGCACGTCCACGACCCCTACCTTCCGCTCCGAAACTCACCTCTGACCTCTGGCCTTTGACCTCTGGCACGATGCCAAGACAAAACACGCCCGATACGGCAGAACACAACGCTGCAAAAGGTCAAAAGTTCACATCAGAACATTGTGTATGACCTCAACACTGTAACAATATCTTTATATTCATGTCTATTACTGATCAAACAAAAGCATGATGTCATTCAAATTCTCAACCAATCATTGGCTTTGTTCTTTATTACTAAAGTTAGTAAGAAAAAATGGGAAGCAGCGTTTTGTGTTTCTGCTCCTAAAAATGGAATGATTTAAAAACTAAAAGTCAGACAAACAACTCCAGCATATCATTTAAAAATATTTGTAACTCTATTTTTCATTATTTCCTGTTTCAATTCCATTTCTATTGTTTTTCCATTTTACAAACTCTGTTTTCCAAGATTTCCTGTTTTTAATTACGTTTTTATTCTCGTTTTCCTTTTACAAACTCTACCTTTTATGATTTTTTCTCTTTTAATTACGTTTTCATTCTGCTTTTTCGTTGATAATCTCCATAATTTTCTGTTTTTATTTACTCTAATTCTAGTTTTTCTAAGAATAAAAAAAAAAGATGATTATTATTCTTCTTCTTCTTATTATTACTATATTATTGTTATAAGTTTTCAGTAGACTTAGCCTTTAGCAGTTAGTGATTGTAGAAAACACCAACAGAACGTTAACCACAGGGAAACTGGTGTGTGCGTGTGCTTGTTCAGTTTTGTGTTATGTAGTGTGTGTCCATGCAGTCTGTAATGATGATGATGATGATGGTGTGTGTGTGTGTGCGTGTTGTCAGCGTGCTCCTGGATGTTAATCGGTCTGACACATGTTTTAAGACAGGAAAAATGAAATCTCACGCTTGTCATAACTCATAACCACAGACCATACACACACACACACATCATGTACATTTAGGCAAAGTCAAGTCATCTCTTCAAAGATGAAATTTCCCCTCTTTCATCTCTAACCCTAGTTTCACAGAAAGTTATCATTAAGCCCTGTACTGACGGGATTAGTTTCTCAGTTTCTCATAAAATTAAAAAAAAGGGGACACAGAAAGGTTGACGCTCAAAAAGACAGGCAGATCAGTGAGACAGCTGTGTACTAGCTTATCGAAATGATGCACACTTCACCAACTCGTATGTGCAGTTATGATTGGTTGTTAGGGTGAGGGGCGGGGCTAACGGTTGTAGTTTATTTTTATTTTTGACAACTTCATTTGTATGAATTCCTGACAATTTTGCACAAAATCTGTTCAAATGGACAACAGCGGTCGTCTCTCAGGGCAAATCCGATTCGTCTGTTCATACTGTAGTCACATGTGCTCGCGAATACACATTGGTTGCTATAGTTACGACGTAGGACAGGTTGTGCGCCTGGCTCCACTTTTATTGTTTCCATCTTTGAATTCTTTGCATTTTGTTTTTCGATCTTGCGCTGGCATCATGGCCAGGATCTTACGAACCCTCGTGCGTGCATGGAGCACGATAGTCCCGAAAATCGGATTTTAATCGGATTTGAAACCACATACAAATGTGGCTTGAATGTGATTTGGGGAAAAAAAGTCTGATTTTATGTCTTTTTTTTGCCGTTCAGACTGAAGAAAATCTATCGGATGAGCCAAAAAAGCAGATTTGAGCTCCTGTCTGAAGATCGCCTCGGTCCTTGGTGCAAAACGTTCCCTCGATGTCTTTTGCTTCGAACAGCTGTAAAACGTCAAATCAGATTTTTTTGTTCCACGCGTCCGATATCCATCTGCCCTTTAGCTCGCGGTCTGAACAGCAGACAATCAAATTTAACCTGATCTTTTCAACTCCAATTTAGACATTTCTATTCGGTGGCCTTTAAAGTATCCGAGGCTGCGTCCGAAACGTTAAAGCAAACGTACGACCATCTCGATTAATGTTGTGTCTGGATATTTAATTTGATTCCTTTTTTCTTTTAATGTTTCTGTTTTGATTTCTGCACATTGTTGCAATTTCAGAATATCAAAGCTATTATTCTTAACAGCCAATTGAATGGATTTCACATTACATGCCCCAAAACACACACACATTATGGATTACGGAACGTTGGTATCATGTCCGATTGTGGATTTAAATCTGCATCAGAGAGAGAGAGCCCAAGAGAGAGAGGGAGAGAGAGAGAGAGATAAAAAAGAGGGAGACAGTTTTTTCCCCCCTCTCTCCCTCTAGAGAAGAGTGTAAACTCACACCTGAAACATCCCGAGGCTTAGCAACGTTCTCACTTCAGCAATATCCAATTGTGACCTTTAGTGACAACACGGCAAGTCGTTCCTGACCAATCAGGAATCGGGAAAGTGCAACAGGGACGGCCCACGCATGCAGGAGGCATGTGCTGTTCATGCATTTAATAACTCAGCACACACACACACACACACACACACACAAAACATACAGGAAGACAATAAAAGACAACAGAGCTGGTGCTTATGTTAAATTCTCTTTATTTATCCCTGATATAAAACAATCCTTAAGTTCTCGGAAGAATAGGACACGCCTCTGTGTGTGTGTGTGTGTGTGTGTATACGTGTGTGTGTGTGTGTGTGTGTATACGTGTGTGTGTGTGTTCGAAGGTTTTTTGGGACCGAGTTTCCGATCCAGAATTCCCTCAAGTGACTTTCACACTCTGTGCTTTTCCATCAGCTGACATGGCCAAAAGTGCCTTAATGCGCAAGTTAAGTTTCCTTAAAAAAATAACGTCATCTCCCGTCCGCACACGCACACGCGCACACACACACACACACACGTGCACACACACACACGCGCACACACACACACACGCGCACACACACACACGCGCACACACACACACGCACGCACACACGCGCGCTCTCTCTTTAAAAACGAACAGCTGTTATTGCACAGACTCATTACTTTTGATCATAATAACATTAATAACAAAAATAAAACTCCTATTGCTCTGCTTGATCGATTTTTTTTCCTTCTCTCTCTTAGATGATTGTTAATAAATATGCACTCGTGATTTAAAACAAATGAGATGAAACCGAACACTCAGGACAAAAGACAAGTCAGCAAATAAATAAGCATTTGATAAAAAAGAAAATCGATGATTTTTAGTCCCATCGTTAGGAGGATAAGAGGATGAGGACCGGTTGCTATGGTTACCCGACATGACCCAGTGTCACAGGTGTGCGTGAGTTTGTATAAAAGGAGTGTAATCAGGAGTGTATACGTGTCAAATCGAATGGTGTAAGTAATAAAATGATGTGTCCGTGTGCGTAATCCTAAACTCTTCTAAAATCACATTTAAAATGTTAGAGGCACTTGGTGAGATGAAACTTTTACATTCTCTCAAGATTTCAGAACAACGCTAGTACATTGCTAATAAGTCATAAAAAACAAAACAAAAAACAAAAACAACATATTATTAATTGAACAAACAGAAATTGTAGGAACAACAAAAGTTTGAGCTCAAGTTAATTCGCGATCGTTCCAGTACTGATATGTTAAGAGAGAAATATATTAAATCTGTAAACCTAAAAACTATACCAATAAAGGTATCAAAGAAATCTTTTTTAATAAAAAGGCAAGCCCTGCCCTCCACCCATACCCAAGCCATACCCAAGCCCTGCCATCCACCCATACCCAAGCAAGCAAATGAAAGCTTATTGGTCAGAGGGGGAATGATTGACAGTTGTCAGTGACGAATCAATATTAAAATCAGCTTGAGTGATTAAACCATTGTTAAACCAAAAACAATACAAATACAAAAAATCAAAAATCAGAAATCAGAAATCAAGCAGCGAACAACACGACAAGAATAAAAGAGCATCCGGCTTGTTTTTGTTCGAGGAAACTCTATCAATTTACATCTCAAAATACTTAAAAAAAAAAAAAAAAAAAAAAAAAACTTTGCCGTCCTCAACTACAAACTCAACATGCGAATCATGCCGAGAGAGAGACAGAGAGAGAGACAGAGAGAGAGAGAAAGAGAGAGAGAAGGAGAGAGGGACAGAGAGAGCGGGGGAGAGAGAGAGACAGAGAGAGAGACAGAGAGAGAGAGAGACAGTTATTTCTGATGTGCGTATTAGACGTGTTCATTAAGGCATGCAGTTAAACACTGTACATGGTTTCTAACAATCTCAGATCTGAGAACTTTAAAGTACTTTAGAAGTAATAAAACACTCATCGCACTCTTATAAGATGCTGGAACGAAAAACACTGACAATTTAGTGTTCTCAAGGAAACCTTGAGATGGGTACCTTCGGTCCTTCAGAAACTGGAGATCTCTCTGCTGGAGATCTTACATCAGCCATATGAGGCAATTATTCTATGAAATAGAATCTGACCCAAGAAGCAAATGACCAGGTTCTCGTAGGATGAGGAGAACAAAAATGTGGACCTGCTGGGGTTCCTTGTGGAAATCCTTCACATAAGGCCACATGAGATCCTTGTGTCTTACATTAGACATAAGAGAAATATTCAGCAGGAAGTAGGAGCATCTGATCCAGTAAGTCAATGACTAGGATCTGCTCTCATGAGCCAAACAAAACATGGACATGTTCCTCAAGGAACTCTTTGCAATCTGAGAACCCTAGGGTCCTTCAAAAATGACAAACTCATTCCCAGCAGACATTACATCAGCTACATAAGATGACTTTTTGGCAGGACGTAGGATGGTCTAGCCCAGGAGGTACATGCTCAGGATCTGCTCTGACAAGAAGAACCAAAACATGGATATGTTGATTTTTCAAGATATGGATTGGGATCTGAGAACCACACGTCCTTAGGAAATGGAAAAATACTTACAGCAGGTCCTATAAGATGCAGTAAGTAGGAATGTCTCAGCCAGGAGGTGAATGACCAGGTTCTGCTCTAATGATCAGAACCTAAAGTGTGGACCGGCTCCTTCCTTCGAAAAAGTTACAAACTCTCAGCAGATCCATTCATCAGCTACATGATGAATATTATGCAGGATATTAGGAACATCTGACCAAGGAGGTGAATGACCATGATAAGCAGACAAAAAACGTAGACAGGTTCCTTGAGTGAACTTGCAATGTTAGATTCTTCAGAACCAACAAAGTCATTTATACCACGTATTATGAAGCTAAGGCCAGGTTCTACAAGCATTTCATAAGACAAATATTCAGCAGGAGTGTCTGACCCAGAAAGGGAATGACTTCTAGGTTCCTCAAAGAACATACTGGACGCTTGAAACATTAGGTCCTTCCGTTATAAACTCACAGAAGGTCCACTGAGATCAGCTACACAAGAGAAATATTCAGCAGGTAGTAGAAACATCTGACCCAGTATATGAATGACCAGGTTCTGCAGGTTCTGATGAGCAAAACAAAAACACGAACAGGTTTCTTGAGGAAACATGTACAGGTTCCACAAGAAATTTCCACAGAATATTGGAACCTTAGGTCCCTCAAGATACTAAAAACATTTTATAAGACAAATATTAAGCAGGAAGTTGGAGTGTCTGACTCAGACCAGGGATGATCAGGTGGACAGGTTCCTCATATTGGAAGTGTCGAGTTCTCACGGGAAAAAATGCTATGAAATGATGGCGATCTTACCACCAATGGTACATAATATGAATATTCAACAGATAGTAGTAACATCTGACACAGGATCTGCTCTGATGAGATGATGAAACGTGGACAGGTTCCTTGAGGAACATATCAGGAAACGGGAACCGTAGGTCCTTCAGAGCCAACAGAAAGTTCTATTAGATTTATCAATGTTCAAGCGACGTCCACCTGCCGCTGATTCTTGTGTTCGTCTCTGAGATAAATGCTCTGTGAATAATTATCGATGGACGTGAACACACCATCTGATCTCTCTGATTATATTTTACTCCAGGTCACCGCTAATAAACAGGAATGTTAAGCTTGGGCAATTTTAAGCTGTTAGTGATGGTCTGGAAGTTAAGAAAGAAAGCAGTTTTATAAATAAAGACAGAGATAGAACATTTAAATAAGTGTAGGCTTAAACAGAATCCTTATTTGTAGTTTTCATTTCACCCAAACCAACTCTTATTAGTTCAGATAAAATGTGGATAAAAAAGTTATTATCCTAAAAGTGCATCACCGATGGCAAAATCGGTATAAAATCCTCTACTTCCTATAACTGCATGCTAATTAAGATCAAGCGGCTGTGAATTTGGGCTGTTTAGTGGTTATTGTACGAGACGGACAACCGATAATTATAGATAATAGTCAGCGTTTAAGAATAATTTATGCAACAAAAGGAGTGTTGATCTTTCTGTCTGTCAGCTTACAAAGAAAACAAAGAAAGAATGTTGGCGTAAATTTTAAACGCGCTCTTAAATAGTAATAATAAATTTTAAAAACCAGCGAAGTCGAGGGGTGATTTCCCCCCCCCCCTTCGCTAAATATCACTTTGTCTCTCACTCGTTCTCTTTCTCTCAGACTCGGACTCGGATCATCACACTTCCTGCCACAACACCTGGCGCTGAGACGCACACAACAGGAAGACGTGTGTTTATGCAAAAATGGAAGATCAAGGAGAAGAGGAGGAATAATAGAAGAACAGAAGAAGTGGAGAAGCAACCACCGATTTTGTCTTTCGTCGAAATTCGCTCGAGTTCAGGAAGCACAAAAAAAAAGCGCCCCCTAGTGTTAGCGTTAGTACGTCCCTTTTCAAAGCAGAAACGTGTTCGTACAGCCGAGCTGTAAAATGTCCTCAACCTTCTCAAATACGGAACAGAAATCAGTGCAGAAGGAGCAGAGAAGAATTCCACTTCACCAAGAAAAAAAAGCCGGAAACCCGGAATACAGAACTTTCCAGAAAAGAAAAAAACCCAAGAAATGTCAGAATGTTTGTTTTTTTTTCGAAGACAAAAACCTGGCAAATCAATGAGTCTCATCTGTTGCGTCCTCTCCATTCCTCTTCTTGCGTTCCCTTTTTTATTCTTTCATCCCTCCATCACTGGGATTTCTCGTCCGAGTCGGACGGCTGGTGGTCTCTCGGGAGGTTCAGGTTGGTGTGGCGGTTCCACAGTTTGTGGAGCTCGGTCACTTCGGCGTCACTGCTGCTCGTGCCGCTGTCCCTGAAGCTGGCCAGCGGGGGGCGCACTTTCACGCCCTTCACTGTCACCGAGCCCTCTATGGCCTTACGCAGCTACAACACAGAAGATTTATACAGCAATAAAAGGTGGATAAGACAGTCATTAAGCTAGCTAAAGAACTTTTACGTAGCTAGCTAGCTAATGTTACGAAAGATTTCTGAAAGTCTGGACATGACATTTACTTTAGATATTTATTTTACACATAAATCTGTATTTTTGTTTCACAAACTTTTCAGAGATTGGAGTAATATATTTATATTAAAAGGTACTAGCTAGAACGTCGATATAGTTAGCTAGCTAATGTTACCAGATGCAGTCAATTGAACAGTTTTTACAACAGATTTCCAAGAAAGCAAGAATTTAATATTAATAGCAATAATATTAATATTGCTGCAAGGGCCGTGGTGGCTCAGTGGTTAGGGCACTGGACTATTGATCAGAAGGTCGTGGGTTCAAGCTGCCACTGTTGGGCCCTTGAGCAAGGCCCTTAACCCTCCCTGCTCCAGGGGC
>JAOUQW010000047.1:4464009-4489831 GCA_028565825.1 Olivaichthys viedmensis | reverse complement strand
GAGAGAGAGAGAGAGGAGAGGAGAGAGAGAGAGAGAGAGGGAGAGGGAGAGAGGAGAGGGAGAGAGAGAAGGAGAGAGACAGAGAGAGACAGAGAGAGAGAGGGAGAGAGAGAGAGAGAGAGAGGAGAGGGAGAGAGAGAGAGAGAGAGGAGAGGGAGAGAGAGAGAGAGGAGAGGGAGAGAGAGAGGGAGAGAGAGAGAGAGAGAGAGAGAGAGAGAGAGATAGCGCGCGCACTCGGTCGTGTTGCAATGCGGGTGCAGCCGCGAGCCAGTCTGTTGCACCTCATGTGGCACGTGTGTGTGTGTGTGTGTGTGTGTGTATGATAGTGTGTGTGTGTGTGTGTGTGTGTGTGCAAATAATAGAAAACATCATCACTGATCGAGACTCCGGCTATAACCGGTGCTATAACCGGTGCTATAACCGGTGCTATGACCGGTGCTATAACCGGTGCTATAACCGGTGCTATGACCGCCGCGTGCGAACCTTGGAAATTGTTCCTCAGTAGGCATAGAAGCCATTCTTTCATTCCCTATCTAGTGCACTTCAACAGGGGGGTTAATTGGGATTCAGCCTAATTGATCATTGCAATCCCTCCTCGAGGGAAATAAAGGGCCTGAGAAATGAATCAATCACGTGCCCGTCCCGGTCCCGGTCCACTCAGGGCTGAACGGTTTAATCGATCCGGAGCAGGGTGCACAAAATGAACCGATATGAAGTGTTGCTGTAATTAACATCATGTTTGAAATATATTTTGTCATCAAACGTGGCACTAGTGCATATGTTTGGTTTGGGCATGACACATACTGCACATATATTTCACATATGAGGAAATATCGCATACATTTATCTTCCATATGAGAGCCAGTTCTTAAAAACCCCAAAAATGTGCACAGGACCCTTTTTCACTGATTTAGGTTCAATGTTATTATGTTAGAAATCGGTACGAAACATTAATAACATGCATTTCATTTTATAGTACAAATCTATTGTAATTTTATAAGGAATAAAAGCTGTAGGACTTGTGTGTTTTATTAATGCAGCTCTAATCAAGGCTCATTTAGTCAACCTCTTTTTCAGTTAAAACTCCTCTTCTTGTTTCCTTTCCTTTTCCTCCTCTTCTTGTTTCCTTTTCCTCTTCTTATTTCCTTTCCTCCTCTTCTTGTTTCCTTTTGCTCCTCTTCTTGTTTCCTTTCCTTTTCCTCCTCTTCTTGTTTCCTTTCATTTTCCTCCTCTTCTTGTTTCCTTTTCCTCTTCTTGTTTCCTTTTCCTCTTCTTGTTTCCTCTTCCTCCTCTTCTTGTTACCGCTTCCTCTTCTTGTTTCCTTTTCCTACTCTTCTTGTTTCCTTTCCTTTTCCTCCTCTTCTTGTTTCCTCTTCCTCTTCTTGTTTCCCTTTCCTCCTCTTCTTGTTTCCTTTCCTTTTCCTCCTCTTCTTGTTTCCTTTCCTCCTCTTCTTGTTTCCTCTTCCTCTTCTTGTTTCCTCTTCCTCCTCTTCTTGTTTACTTTTTCCCCTTTCACTTCCTGATGTGGTAACTGATTTTCGCAGGATGAGTGTCTTTGAGTTCATGTATGGAAATGGGAGCAGCTGTGAGTGGGCGTGTCTTTAAGAGCATAATATGAGAATGTAGGCATGTCTTTGAGTCCATATCTGGAGTCCATATAAGGAAGTCTTAGCGTGGCATTCATGTATACACTTGTATTCTCACAGATTTTGGTAGCCAGCTAGCTAACATGAGCGAAACCTGACAGGAGTTCTGAGAATCTTGTTTAGAAATGTTAGAATTGAAATTTTTGAGGGGTTTTTTAGTGACTCGAGTCATTTGAGTCCGTTCAGTTAAACGATTCGTCCAGATTCGGTCAGTTGCACCGTCTAACAAACAGCTTGAGCAATGAAAAAAAGAGATAATAATCATTGCTATTTTGTGTTATTTTATTACATGTCCGTGCATCGAAAATACACTGACTCGTTGAACGACAGATGAGCGAATCTCGGTCATGACCGAAAAGATTCAAGCGGCGCAGAAGCAGGTTCTGCATATACAGAAATGCAAATACGACTTACACAATTCACAGATAATCATGTAACATATATGTACATATAACTACGTAAAATATACGTTTGATAATCATGAAGTCGGTTATGCACATGTATGAAAATGTAGTGCTTTGGTTTGCACATTTACTTTTTCATTTTATTTGATAAAAAAAACATTATTGAAACGTGACAGGCATTTTCAATAGCAGGATGTTAACTAAAACCAAAAGGAAATTTAATGGTGTATCCCAAACACTGGTGCACCACTGATGACGCAGACTTGTAGGAAAACTGCAGGGCTTCAGGCGATATTTGGTACAGGCGATGTAAGAACACCAACTAGACACAAGTTTTTGCATTTGGGACAAAGCATAGAACTTTTATTCCATTATTAATCATTATTAATCATTATTAACCATTACTAACCTTCCCATCCAGTCCATGTTAAGGCACGTTGTTTAAATGAAAGAAATGAATTGTTTGCACTTCCTTCTATGGCCACTAGATGGTGGTGAAACGGCGCTGACATCTCTATGGACTATTAGTGGAAGGTTATAATGCATTATGGATTCTATAGGTTTCTGAGCAGTGTGTGTGTGTGTGTGTGTGTACCATAAAGGTTAAAGTTATTTTTTCTAAGACATATTTTGTGGTACAGTACAGGTTAAAGGTGTGATAAGGGTTTACAACAAAGATCAACGTGTTTTAGAGGGGTTACCGGTTACAGGCACAATATTAAATGTGTATGTTATGGGTTCAATGTAAAAATAAAGATTAAAGTTACATGTTTAAGAAGGTTTTTGAGTTAAAGTACAATACGAGTTCAATAAGGGTCATTGGTGTATATTATGGGTTAAATGTACGATAAGGGGTTGAAGATGCACATATTAAAAGCTTTATGGGTTAAAGGATTAAAGGTATGATAAAGATGAAAGGTGGATATTTTTGAAGATTAAAGGTGCAATAAGGGTTTAATATCAATATTTAGAAAGATTATTTGTCAAAGATTCTACGATGGTAAATAGTGCATGTTTATGGGTTAATAGTGCAATAAGGGTTAAAGGTGCAATAGGGGTTAAAGGTGCATGTTTTAGATGGTTTAGGGTTTAAATCTACAATCATGGTTAACGGTATAGTAATGGTTAAGATTATATGTTAAGAAGGTTTATCAGTTAAAGTACAGTAAGAGTTATATATAACGTATATGTTATGCATTAAACGTACAATAAGGGTTAAATATATATGTTTTGAGGCTTTATGAGTTAAAGGTAGCATAATGTTTAAATATGCATGATTTCAAAGCTTTATGGTGCACTCTCAGAAAAAAGATACTAAACTGTACCTTTTCTTGTCACTGGGGTGGTACCCTCAAGGGAACATCTTTGTACCTTTAGTGTGTATCTTTTACCTGGGAAGGTGCTTGTAGTGTACCTTTAAAGCTTTACTCTAAAAGCAAAATTAAAGGTACAACAGTGGTCCTTAAGGTCCAATTATTTTAAAAGGAACACTATATTCATGTCTTCAGATAAAAGATGCACACTAAAGGTACAAAAGATGTTCCATTTAGGGTACCATCCCAGCGACAAGGAAAGGTACAGTTCCATACCTCCATGTTTTAGAAGGTTTGGGCATTAAAGGTACAATAAGGGGTTAAATATACTGTATATGTTTTGAGGGTTTATGAGTTAAAGGTAACAACATTTAAATATGCATGATTTCAAAGCTATATTGGTAAAAGGTGCAATAAAGGTAAAAGGTGCATGGTTTATAAGTTTTATTAGTTAAAGGTACAATAAGGCTTAAAGGTACAATAAGGGTTAAAGGTACAATAAGGGTTAAAGGTGGATGTTTTAGAAGTTTCATTGATTAAATGTACAGAAACTGTTAAAAGTGTCACATTTGCTGCAGAGCTTCATTTCGTTAATTCACTTTCAGTGCCAACGAAAAACAGCCACTTGAAATCAGTGACGTAGTACACACTGAAGTACACACACACACACACACACACACACACAAACACACACACACACACACACAGAGAGAGATCTCTCTTTCATGATGAAGAGGGAGGACGAGGTAGTGAGGGTGAAAGGAGAAACTGAGTGAGCAGCTTTAAACACTTAGCTAAAGAGCCAAAGGAATGCCCCGTGAAAAACACACGCCCTGGCAAGCAGATGTCCCACATAACACACACACACACACACACACACACACACACACATACATACATTAAAAACTGATCTGTGCATTACTCTATCATACGCTAATCATTCCCACACGTCCAGGATCCAGGAGCGCATCATCGCTGACCTTTGACCTTTCCGTGCCTGGTGCCCGGGGCTCCTACAGGTGGTATTGAGCGCTCATTAGCCCACAGCCCATATTTCCCAACGGGCCCAAAACACACTACACGAGTGTGTCTGCATGTTTCATGTGTTTGTGTGTGTCTGTGTGTGTTTCTCGCTATAAGCAGTTAACGTGTCTGAGATGAGTGTGTTTGTGATTGATCAGTGGCAGAAGACACTACAGGTCACATATGGTTCGTGTTTGTCTAACACAGATGAACAACCCTGTGATGTGTGTGTGTGTGTGTGTGTGTGTGTGGGTGTGTTTTTGGACGAGCTCCTACAGAAGATACTGCGGCTTACATATGGCCCGGGTCTGTTCAACATGGGAAAGATCCCGCCGACCAGTGTGTGTGTGTGTGTGTGTGTGTGTGTGTGTGTGTGCGGCTTGGGACGGCGGAGGCCCGCATCTGTTTGTCACATTTCCCTCATTCGTTAAATCCAGATGAAGAAGAAAGAGGGGGGGCGGGGGGGACAAGGGAAAAAGAGCGCTGGTGAAAATGGAAAAGAAACAGAAGGAGGCAGTTAGATTACAGAAGAAAGAGAGAGAGAGATGATCAATGATAAAATGATAAACATAAACCTTTTTGTTGTTGTATAAAATAATTGTGGGATATAAAACTGTTCTCCCACTTTTAGGATCTGTCTCTACAGCTCTGTGTTGGAGCAAATCCTAAAATACTCAGCAGCGGGGAGTAGGTTGTAAAAAAAATTGCGAGTAAGCGTTGCATGAAACAATAGAGGGACGTGAAAGTGGAAGCTGCGTTTGGGAGCTGGGCACAGAGGGAGGGATTATGGGGCGAACTGGGACAAGGCCTAAATATTAATAAGGGAGGATTTTATATCCCACAATCTTTAGGGGGGCAAATACGACAGGGCAGATGCCTAGTGCCCGTTCCTGTGACGTTTCTGTAAGCTTGGTTATGGCTGTTGCTATGGGAATCAAGTAAACAGTTTTTACCCATGTTGAATACCCTGGGCCATCTGCAACTAGGACACCATACCATCCACCTGTGACAAGGACACCAGGCCATCCACCTGTGACAAGGACACCAGGCCATCCACCTGAAACGAGGACACCAGGCCATCCACCTGTGACAAGGACACCACACCATCCACACCATCTACCTGTGACAAGGACACCACACAATCCACCTGTGAAGAGGACACCAGGCCATCCACCTGTGACGAGGACACCACACCATCCACCTGTGACGAGGACACCAAGCCATCCACCTGTGACAAGGACACCAGGCCATCCACCTGTGAAAATGACACCAGGCTATCCACCTGTGAAGAGGACACCACACCATCCACACCATCCACCTGTGAAGAGGACACCAGGCCATCCACCTGTGACGAGGACACCACACCATCTACCTGTACACCATCCACCTGTGACGAGGACACCAGGCCATCCACCTGTGACGAGGACACCAGGCCATCCACCTGTGACGAGGACACCACACCATCCACCTGTGACGAGGACACCACACCATCCACCTGTGACGAGGACACCAGGCCATCCACCTGTGACGAGGACACCACACCATCTATCTGTGACAAGGACACCACACCATCCACCTGTGAAGAGGACATCAGGCTATCCACCTGTGAAGAGGACACCAGGCCATCATCCACCTGTGACAAGGACACCAGGCCATCCACCTGTGACGAGCACACTGACCCACCAGCCTGTGACGAGGACACCGACCCGCCCATCTGCAGGAAGGAGTTTCATGCACCTAGTTCTGAGGTGAGTACAAATAATCTATCTAGAGTTGATATTGGTGCCACCACAGACTCCATTCTCCCCTCCAGATTTGGTGGTTGTCCCTGTCCCACCGGTGTTTTTGATGCTATGAACCTGCTGTTGTTCAAGTTCCCTAGCCCGCCAGCATTCTTTCTTGACCCACCGGCGTTCAAGTCTCCAAAGCCAGTGGTTGATGCTCTAAACCTGCTAGTGTTCAGGTTCCCTGAGCTGCTGCTGGTGCTTGAGGTCCCTTACCCACCAGCATGCTCTGAGGACCCTACAACTGCCTATGACTCGCCTTTCGACCCTTTGGAGCTCCAGCTACCATTCCCATCTTCTATACCTCCAATTATGGTCTTCCTCTGCTAGGTCAGGTGGTGGATCCTGCCAACAACACCGCCTCTGGTTGCTGTTCCTGACAATGACCCTCCATCTGCAGGCCATCTCTTTTGCCAGTGGACATTGTTACTTCTCCAGGCCATCTGCTTGCTGACCAAGTCACCACGCCTCAGCAAAGGTCCCAGCCTCTCTAGTACCTGTGCGTTTCTCGCTGCCTTTTCCAGCACTTCCAGGGCTGCACCAGCTTTTTAGGATCTGGCTGAGTCTTGCTATTCTGCCCTGGCGTTTGGTGCTTCGGCCACCCTGCTGTTTCCGATGGCGTTTTGGGAGCTACGCATTAAGGGCAAGGGGGTTCTGTCACAATCTCTCCCTCCCTGCTAGTGCGTCTTGGTTTTCATATCCACAGAACCATGTGCTTTTGTTCTTATTTTGGTTTGTAGTCCTGGCCTCCTCCCTCATTCAATTATTGGTACGTTTCATTGCTTTTACCTGCGTATAGTTTCCCCTGATTTACAGAACCCCCACCCCCACACTCTGTTGAAACTACTTGACCCTTGTGAGTTGCCTTTTAAGGAAAACAGGCTGGGCTGACCAGCTGTGTTCCAGTTGGGGGCGGGGTTTATTTACAGACTGGAAAAGTGTAAACAGAGGTCTGAAAAAAAGAAACTAGCAATATCGACTGCATGACAATATTGTTCATCACAGTTTTCCTATGATATAAGTATTTCTGCTCGGTTTTGTCATCAGATATGAATAACACCGGTCTACCCTTGCCCGATTGGCTAGACACAATGCTTCGGAGAGGCTCATTTGCATAGGGGAAGTGGGAGAGCAAGCGAAGAAACAGCTCTTAATTTATAAACAACACTTTTATTGATTTTTTTCCAACACGCTCAATAAATACGAAATACAATATTCATCATTATAATCAGACAGCAAATAATTATAAAATATTACACAATAGGGTTGGAAAACAAAACAGACAGGTAATGACATCAGGTGCAACACAAGTGGCCGGAGCCGATATGAACAAACTTGAAGCTCCGCCCTTAATTAGTCAATCCTTTCCACTCAAGAAGGTTTCCGTCATGGCGCAAAATCTCCAATCAGGCACGTTGTAACAGAATAAAACGGGACAGCGCGGCTTATTGGCCGAGACGAGGCTGAAATTTGCATATTTAAATTGGAGGAAGTTGATAAACATTGTAGAAACGCAATCTGCTGTATTTGTGGATGCATATTGGAACTTGTGTGTGTGTGTGTGGGCGCATGTGTGTGTGTTTTACATTCACTCATTGCCACCCAATGAGTTTACGGCTGCCTCACCTCGCCAATTTAACACACATGCTCACACACACACACACATACCGCCATACCACCCATCGTCAGGAAAATGTACAGCACGTGTGGATGGTTTGACTGAAGTCCAAAAGAAATAAAAAGTACAAAAATAAAGCAAAAAACATTCAATTTTGGAAAAAGTCAGTCACGAAGGAATTTTATCCAATGCAGCAGCTTGGTCCTTTTTTTCCCCTTCTTTCCTTTTCCTTTTTTTTTTTTTCTTCTTTGTGTCCTTCAACACTCTTTTTCCATCAGAGGCTCCTTATCATTCTGCCTCAGTCATTCTTTTATTCCCATGTTTTTCTTTCTCTGTGTCTTTCTCCGCTCGTGTTTGTCACTTCTCGAACAGTTCGCCAGCGGCCCACTCAAGAGAGGGATGAACAGACAGACGGACGAAAGGATGGACAGACGGGGTAAAGGACGAAAAAAAGTGGACGGAAGAAGCGGATCAGGGCCTCCAGCTTTTCTTTTTCTCCTCCATCTTCATCTCTTCCTCTTTGGTGAAATCGTCTGTAAGAGAATTAACAGGTTTGAGAATTTGGCAATCAAGCTTTCAAGCAGAAATACGGGGAGTGTGTGTGTGTGTGTGTTACCTGCACACTCGGGGCAGCACTTGCCCTCTCTCCGTGTGATGTTGCTGCAGCTGAGTAAAGGGCACTGTTTCCTCTGACACTTAGTGACACCATGCTAAAGATCGAGAGAGAAAAAAAAGGATGTTAGCAAGGAAAAACCTCAAATCATCCCCTAAAACTTTACACAAAATGTTTTCAACAGCAAAATGTGTCTCGTATTTTGGATCCACATTCAAATCTGAAAAAACAGCATCCCAATATCCCCAAAAAGCCTCTATAATCTGTTAGCTTTATTAACATTAACTATTAACGTGAATTATTATACCCTCAGGATTAAGTCATTCCTCGAACTTCCTTTACACAAAAAAGATAGATTTGAAATAAAAACATACATTTCAGATTCTTTCTAAACACACAGGAAAGTAACTGATTTGTTTGTTTTGTTCAAATTAACGCGATTTTCTGCAGCACCGTATTACATCCTGTCTGATCGACCAAAACATAGTCTTTAATTAACTTGCAAAAGCACAACAGGAAATTAGCTAGCTAAAAAAATTCACTCTATTTTTATTTGTTGTTTTTCGAATTAGCATAAGTGATATCCTGCAGTGGAACACAGAAGTCTCTCATTGGCTAAAGCAAATTTTGCTAAAGTAACTACTTTGTTTTATCAAATCGGTGTAAATATTTATTATATTGTCTCTTAGTGACTAATACAAAGTCTCTGATTGGCTAAAGCCAATTTACGTCCAAACACGGCAATAACTCTGTTCCGAAAGTAGCGAGCTGAAAAAAGTAACGGATTTTATTTGTTTTTATCAAATTACCCTGTGATTTGTTGCGTCATGTTATTATATTTATATTATATCGTCTCTGATTGGCTAAAGCACACTTACATCACACCAGCATGTGATGCACTTCATCTCTCCGACCAATGGCACGCGAGGATGCCAGTTCTCGCTGTTCTGATAGTAGTTCTTGCCGAACTTGCAGTATCGCGGCCCGTCCGCCTGCATCATCTCGCCCTCCTCCGGGAGGGGCGTGTCCTCAGCCGGGCACTCCTTACAGCAGTCCGAGGGGTTGCGTCTGATTGGTCGGCTGCAGGTGAGTGGCGGGCAGGTCACTTTCTCGCAGTGCACTTCTCCTGTAGAACCCTAGTGCAGAAGTACACGTTGAGATTAGTACAAATTACACATAATTAGTTTGCGAATATTCATATAGGACTTTATGTTAATTACATTAGTAGCAATTAAAGAGATAGTAATTAACAGGTACACTCTTAGAAAAACATGTTTTTCAAAGGATTCTTTGGATAGTTAAGGGTTCTTAGATTCATAAAAGGGTTCTTACTCAAAACCCTTTCTGAAAGTGAAACACTCTGTTGTAGGGTTCCACATACAACCTTTAAGGGTTCCCCCAGAGGAACAACTGAACACACTAGGTTGGACATTTTTTTCTAAGAGTGTAGAACTAAAGTTTGGTGGCTAGTATCGATGCACCCTGAAAATGTATTAATTAATTTATTAATTTAAAGTTATGCCTCACCTTGCAGGTGCACACAGCGCACTTGATGTAGCCAAAAGGCGGAACAAACGGGTGCCACACGGTTCCGGGAGCGTGCATCTTCTGATCGCCTTCAAAATAACACCCTAAATACAGACGCAAACACAACGTAAGCCATAATACAATTTCTTTATCTATACAAAAATATATTCTGGGATCACGGAGCAATTCCTCTCAATTAAGTGTTGTTTATTATATTTAATTATATTATCGGTAATTATAGTTAAAGTACAAAAGACAGATTAGTCTCAGATTTTAGGTTTTACATCAGAAATATTTATTTTTATTTGGTTTCATCTATATCAGTATATAAAATCCCGATGGATCTCGTTAGAAGTCGTGAGCTCACCTTCTGGATGCTCCTCAACTTTCTCCGCAGCTGGGATTTCTTTCGGCGCTTTTCTCTCTAAACACAAAGGTCAGAAAGAAAACGTTAAACTGATTTAAAACTGATTTAGCAGTTTTACACAGCGATCTCTCACAGTGCGAATGAAATAAACTCCACAGTCATGGTGCTTCAGCGGCAGCAGGTTTGTTTCTGTCCAAATATTTAGCGAAAAAATCTTAAAGTCTAAAATCTAAAAAGTCTTAAAGCTACATCTAGAACCAAATAGTACCATATTAAATGATGTGTACAGGTGAAATATGACAATATGATATCATTATCATGATAAAATGCCACTTTTTTGAGAGAACCGTGGGTATCATCTGTACTTCTACACTTTATTTTTAGGGAAAAGAGGGTTCCTCAAGGGTCTTTGGGTGGTAAACGATTCTTAGCTTCCTAGAGAGGTTTTGAAAGAAATAACTTTTAAGGGTTCCCCCAAAGCGACAAATTGAAAAACCTTTAGGGTACTAGATGGAACCTTTTTGTCCAACTGCATGATTCTTGAAAAATTTGACCAATTAAATCAACACGGCATAATTAACACTAGATAGCAACAAGTAGCTGATTGAATGTTAAAATCAATTTTATAACCAAATGTTAAATTTTTTGTGTGATATGTGATGGAGCATTGATATAGTATTACGCAAGTGGTGTTAGCTAGCTAGCGAAGCATTTAACTTTT
Source organism: Olivaichthys viedmensis (assembly GCA_028565825.1). Lineage (NCBI taxonomy): Eukaryota > Metazoa > Chordata > Actinopteri > Siluriformes > Diplomystidae > Olivaichthys > Olivaichthys viedmensis. The sequence continues at coordinate 4,478,815 of JAOUQW010000047.1, read as the reverse complement.
TACGCAATTTTTTTTACGTTAACAGAGACAAAAATCTTAACATGGCTTTGTCAAAAATGGCAGAATATGGTATATACTGTATACCAACAGTACGACACACAGGTCATAGGCGTTTATTACGAATTTCGACTGCTTCCATTTGGGTTTGCGCACGCACCCATTCAAAATTTTATGTGATATTGAAACTTTTCACGTAAAGGATTTGTGTCTGAATCTTTACCATCACACTCTGGGCAGCACTTGTCCTCGGGTTGGTACGTGTGCGGGCACGTCAGCACAGGACACATGACAGGGTCGCAGATCACCGTCTTCTTCTGGCACGTGCAGGTGAAGCAGGAGTTGTAGTGCGGCGTCCAGCGTGAGCCGTGAGCGTGACGTTCGCCCTCGAAGAAACACGCCAGCGGATCCTTCCTGAAGGCCTCGGGGTCGCGGACGAACACCACGTCGTCAAACTCGGCCTCCTCGACCACGGCCTCGACCCGGGAGCCCAGCTCACAGCTGTTCGGTACGTGGATCTGGATAAATAAAGAAATAAATGATAAGGTACAAGATACGGAAATTAATCATTAAAAACGGAAAAAGAAAATTACACCACAATAATTAAATCTGAAATATTTATACTGTTAATGTTGTTAACTGTTATAGTAGGAAAGTGGGAAAGAAAGAAAGGAAGACAGAAAGAAGAGGGGAAGGACGGGCAAGCCAGAAAAAAGCATGTCAAAGAAAGAAAAAGAAATTAAAGAAAAAGAAAAAAGAAGAAAGAAGCATTAAAGAGACATAAAAAAGAAAGAAAGAAAGAAAATTCTGGTGTACAGGAATAAACAGAGTTCCCATGAACACATCAGATTGAGTTTGCATTTGTCATCCAGTTTATGTTAACTTCCTGCAAAACCACAGAGTGTGTGTGTGTGTATGTGCGTGCATGTGCATACTCACTCGCCCCCGTATCTCTCCCCGAGGATTCATCTTGGTGCTGACTTGGATGAACGCAGTGCCTTTGTCCAAATGCTGTAACAACTCAACACTCAGATCCTTCAACACCCCCTGAGCCTGAGAGAGAGACAGAGAGAGAGAGAGAGAGAGAGAGAGACAGACAGGGGAGAGAAATAAGAAGAAGTTAATGACATTGTGTAAAATGTCGTTTCGTTGTTGGCAGGGCTGTGACGATATAAAAGCACACCACAATAATTAAATCTGAAATACTTATACTGTTAAGGTTGTGTTATAGTGGGAAAGAAAGAAAGCAAAGAAAGGAAGACAAGAAGAAGAAAGGAAGGGCAAGCTAGAAAAAAAAAGTATGGCAGAAAGAAAGAAAATAAAAATATAATAGAAAAGAAGAAAGAAGCAGAAAGAAAGAAAGAAGGAAGGCATGAAAGATGGATAGGGTAAGGCAGACTGACAAAGAAAGAAAGAAAGAAATATGGACAGGGTAAGGCAGACTGACTGACTGAAATAAAGAAAGAAAGAAAGAAAAAGGGAGAGAGGAGGAAATGAAAAGGTAAACTTTAAAGTTTTTTGTAAATGTTTTTTATGGGCCGTGTCCCGATCCTCACCTGTTCTCCGTAGAAGCCGGTGAGCAGGCGTTTGGGGTTGGCGTGGGCCGACTCGTCCAGCTCTCCGATCTCGGCCAGGCCGTGCAGGTGAGCATTCATCATGGCCTCATCTCCTTTCCCCAGACCGTTCACCACGATCTCATAGTGCAGGTGACAGTGCTCGTCCACCCTCACCCACGCGTGTGCACCTGCACCTGTCCTCACGGGGGGGGAGACGAACTGACCGGCCAGGGGGAAGGGCAGGTCTACACACACACACACACACACACACACGTCAGCATCAGCTACATTCACTCATCTGATTACAATGGGCACTTCCTATTAGTACACTTTCTAGCACACTTTTCGAAGTCAATATGGATTGCTGATATCTCTCTCTCTCTCACCGTGTCGGTGGGACTCCAGGTTGTTGTAGAGCAGCGTGCGGATCTGTCCCCGCAGTTCCCCCTCGGGGTTCTCCGTCGTGGCGATGTTGACGAACAGCTCGTTCTGCAGCAGCATGTGGATGTGCCGCGCCTCCATGCGCCCGTACGAGCCGATGGCCCGCCCACCACGCCCGCTCGCCACAAACTCGCTCGTCGCGTCGTACATCACGCTGCGCTTGCTCCGCCTCCGTGGCTTCATCTCGATGGTCACGCTCACCACCGAGCTGGACACGCCCTCCACCTGGACCTGGGAGGTGTTCCAATAATCACTCATTAACTCTTCAGCGCATCAATTAGCAAGATTGTGTAATGTGCTTATATCTAATGTGCACCCCGATTACTAGCAAATTGGGCAAAGGAGGAAATCTGTCCATCCATCCTTTCATCTATCCATCCTTCCATCCATTCTTCCATCCATCCAACAGTCTACCCATCCTTCCATCTATCCATCCTTCCATCCATCTACTTATATATTCATCCAACAGTCTACCCATCCATCCATCAACCCTCCCAACTCATCTATTCAGGCCCTAAAACGGTGAGGGGTGTTCATGCCTGGTAGTCGAGGGTTCCGTTGTCGTGGAGATTAAAGATGGCCGACCCGACTCCGCCCGTCTTCCCAGGGGTCAAAGCGTCGCCACTGGACATCACGCTCTGTAGTGCTGAGAGAGAGAGAGAGAGAGAGAGAGAGAGAGAGAGAGAGAGAGAGAGAATAAGTCTCACAGAGAAGTTATGTTTCTCATAAAAGAAATGCGTGTGAGCCTCGTACGTGTGCGAGCCTCATGCGTGTGTGTGTGTGTGTGTGCGTGTGAGTGTGTGTGTGTGCCTCGTGCGTGTGAGTGTGTGTGTGTGTGTAAGTGTGTGTGTGTGTGTGTGTGTGAGCCTCGTGCGTGTGCGAGCCTCGTGCGTGTGTGTGTGTGTGTGTGTGTGTGCCTCGTGCGTGTGCCTCGTGCGTGTGTGTGTGTAAGTGTGTGTGTGTGTGTGTGTGTGTGTCTCGTGCGTGCGTGTGTGTGTGTGTGTGTGTGCCTCGTGCGTGTGCCTCGTGCGTGTGTAAGTGTGAGTGTGTGTGTGTGCCTCGTGCGTGTGTGTGTGTGTGTGTGCCTCGTGCGTGTGAGTGTGTAAGTGTGTGTGTGTGTGTGTGTGTGCCTCGTGCGTGTGTGTGTGTGTGCGTGTGTGCCTCGTGCGTGTGCCTCGTGCGTGTGTGAGAGAGAGAGAGACAGTGAAAGACGACGCTATTGCATGCGAGATGAGGCAATTTTTTGGTTCTCACCGCATTCTCCCACGTCTCAAAGCCTTGGCCAAGGAAAAGCAATCAAACCCCGATTAACTCATCCAGCCAGTCGGGATGATGTAAACCCCAGAGAATTATGGGAAAGGAGCGAGGGAAATGGACGAGCAGGAAAACGGAGACAGAAAGAGAGGAATGAAGGGATAGTTAAACAACCAGAGGGAAAGAAAAAGGGAGAGAGAGATTAAAAGCGACAGAGAGAGAGAGGGTTTGTTTGAATTCTCTGCTCATAACGTCAGGTTGTTAATCACGGCCTTGGAACACTCGAGACTGCGACCTTGGCAGAACCGGCCTCTGTGTGCGTGTGTGTGTGTGTGTGTGTGTGTGTGTGTGTGTGTGTGAGAGAGAGAGAGAATGGTCTCCACAACGACACACACACATGAAAAACCACTTTACTTCCTGCACTGCTCTTCGAGTGGCCGATGTTAAGCATAGTGAGCCTACAGAAATTTACGACCTTCTGAATTTTTGACCTTTGACCTCCATCCAAAACACCAGAATTAACGTTCGCCCATTAATTTTTTTGGGAAACGTTCCAAACGCTAGAGCCCGTTCTAATGACACTTATTCATGGTCGTTTCTTTTTTTTGTGTGTGTTTTTTTTGTCAGCAAGAAAAACAGCTGCGAGCGACGACTCGGTTTTACAACCGTAAAAATGTTAATGTTTTTTTTTTTAAACTATCATTTGAGAAAAACCACGGCAATAAAAAGACCGGTGATTGGTCGGAGCCATTTGATTGACACTTACTGTCGCATGACCTTCTGCCGGTGATGTAGCCCGTGATGTGCCTGGGGTCGTGACCTTGTGTCTCCACGACGATCTGCAGCTGCCCACGTGAGAGCCAGAAGAGCTCGCGACTGTTCAGGTCTGTCAGAACCTCTGCGAAATCGGGGTCCTGAATCCCACACACACACACACACACACACACACACACACACACACACACACACACACGCAAACGTGTCAGAACATATAGACACACGTCTCTGAGGTCCTATAGAATGTCTGGAATTGCTTAAGGGCAGAGCAAAGCTAACATACGCACACACACGCACACACACATTTATATATTTATACACTTTTTTCAGCAGAGCAAAAAGTGGCAGAGGAACGAAAACCATGAGCACGAGAGTGTGTGTGTGTGTGTACTCACGTGAGCAGTAACGTTAGCGTGGATGTCCCGCAGTGTGTGCTGGCGATACTGCAGTCTCACTCGGATGTGCACCAGCGGAGACGCTAACAGAGAAATAAATGTAAAAAGTGTGTTTAAACAAAAGCAACCGCAGATAGAAACCAGACACAGACACAACGAGGGAAAGAAAACATCTGTGTGTGTGTGTGTGAGCTACAGTACACAGCAGTCTGCCTGTCTGTGTTTATGTGTACATGTCCATATGTGTGTATGACTGTGTCTGAGCCTCATTGTCGTACACTGTACATGTGTGTGTGTGTGTGCGCGCGCTCACCGCTCTCCGGAGCCTGGACGACGCCCCGCATGAGCAAGATGAAGTGCAGGTTGTTCTCGGTGTCGCTCAGCGTGAGCATTGCGATGCCGCCCATCCCAGAGTTCTCCTCCTCCGAGGTCAGTGTGGCGCTGAACGTCTCTGAGAACCAAACCGCAATAAGAAATATTCATGTTTAATCTTATTTACATATTCAAATTCCACACATGTCTGTAGCAGCATAACATTAGACGCTCATTAATATTCAAACATATGCAAATACACACTCACCTGCGAAGAGCGCTCTGTGTTTGATGATTTTGCCCTGAATCTCCTCTCGCCTGCCGTCCATCGTGATCATGGAGACACGGAGCTGCTCCTCCTGAAGCTGCCGCATGTGGGATTTGGGCAGGTTCCTCCACACGCCACAGATCTACACACACACACACACACACACACACACACACACACACACAATGGTTTGCCAATTAGCAGTCAGCTAAAAAGACCCACATAGCAAAAAAAACAAAATGCCAAACTGCCTTTTATGGCTTAACTCAATCCTCACACGAAACTTAAGACAGCTGTGTGTGTGTGTGTGTGTGTGTGTGTATCTGCTGAGGAAAGTCATGCAAAGATTTGTGTTTGAGTAGCCACCATTGAGCAAATATTTAGTTAGCATAGCATTCGCATTAGCACTGACATCATCACACAAGCATCTCGCTCTCTTTACACACACACACACACACACACACACGCGCACGCACGCCTGACGTCTAAGCAGAACTGGCTGGTGTTTGGATAACATAGGAATTACAGTAGGGGAAGATTTACTTTGGCATCACACTGACACACACACACACTGACACACACACACACACACACACACTCACCGTGTCAGTGTCGGCTCGAGGAACCCTGAACTCGAACGCTATGTTTCCCTCCGAGTCGAGAAACACAATGACACTCGGCCTGTTTATCCTGAGACACAAAGATAGAGAAAACATTTATCATTGATTTACAATTTATTTATAATTTATCTATCAATAAAATTAATATAATTTAGGTACAACTACAATAATAATAATAATAATGTTCTTTCTATAGCTTTGGCAACAGTGTTATTAACAGTCATGCAACTTGAGCTTCAAAGTTAGATATCGTGTGTGTGTGTGTGTGTGTGCGTGTGTGTGTGTGTGAGTGTGAGAGTGTGTGTTACCTCTGGTAGGTGAAGGAGAAGGCCAGGTTGGTCTTGGTGAGGGTGAAGCGAGCGCGTGACACTCCGCTGGAGCTTGGCAACCACGAATCAGTCACACCCGTCAACAACGCCACGAAATCTACACACAGAAAAAAACATTCTCATTAAATATAAAAACAAGCAAAGTGTGTAAAAGTGATAATACACACAAGGAACCTTTCATAAAGGACAGCCCTAATGTGTGTGTGTGTGTGTGTGTGTGTGTGTGTGAGAGAGAGACAGTTCCACCTGTTTTGCTGTCTCCACCATTCATGTGCTCTGAGCTGAGGTACGATCTGTCGTTGTAGGTCTTGTGAAGGTCGTCGTCGTCCTTCTCCTGGAAAAACTCGAAGCCGTCGAAGAGCGACTCTGTGGACTTCCTGTCTGAGTCACCTGCAGTTTCACACACACACACACACACACACACACACACACACATACACACATACACACACACACACAACACACACATACACACACACACACACACACACACAGACAGCGCTCCTTCAGCCTCTGTGGATGGCCCCCGGGCGTCTCTTCACATTTTATACCAATACGGCTGTAACATTTATTTTAGCATCCCTTAATTTACAATCTGTTGTCTCTTTATCTCAGTGGTGATCAGTGTAAACAATACTGATCAAAACTAACGCCCCAAAGTCCCTCCCCAGCACTTCCTGATTTTGCCGAGTGACACGGTAAAAGCTTAAGTTACATTTAATCAGCTAATCACAATCTCGATCAGATGACATCACCACTAGCCCTGGTCTTTCTTTGCACTTCTTCAGCTTGAAGAATATAATATAATATAATGTAATATATACAAAATATAATATAATATAGTTTAACAACATTAGCTAATGAATGCAGCACTGTGCTAAGTAAGTAGTTAGCTAATGTCAACATTCCCTTTCTAGCAGTATTCAAGCATTATTTGACATTGCATAGCTAGCTAAGCTAAGCTAGCTAGCAAACGTTAGGTAAAATATATTTTTGTGGTGTAATTTAAACCAGTACCCATGTTTGCTAGCAAGCTAGCTAGCAACAGGCTAACTATTATACTGTGTATTTACAGTATTTTATAAACAGTATATAAACAGTATTTTATGCTAAGCAGTACATCTAGCTGACAAAGTGAAAAACTAGAAAACTAAATAAAAATAAAAATGAATCATTAAAAAACTTGATGTTCTTGAAAAACATTTATCTTGCTTGTTGGAAAAGCAATGAAGTGCTATTAGGCAGGAGTAAAAAAAAAAAAAAGGCACCCAATCAAATTTTTTGTGTGTGTGACCTTTGATAGCATTTTTTGGCGTTTGAAAGCTTTCTGGTTAAATTGTTGTGTAACAATCCAGCACTGGACCGGCGCTGGCGTACGGCCACACGTCCACTCTCAAGCTGTTAACTGTTAATTGGCCAGCTCTTTTTCTTTGTCTTTATACTTTTTGACTTTTTATGGATTTATTAAATCTCTGATATTTATATGAGGCGCATCATCGAGGGACGTGGTAAAACGGACCACCCAAACAGCAGTGTGGAGTCACTTTTTTATTTCCTCTTCAACGTCCTTGTAATATTTAACAGCCGTTTTAATGGGATTGCAGCTGAGCAGGATGATGCGCTGCTCTCAGGCTTTTAAACATCAATCCCTTCATCTCGTTATAATTACACCGGCCTATTCATCCTTCCCGTGCGCCCGAGTCATGGCGCATTAACATTTAAAAGAGACAAAAAGTACAGTTAAAAAGTTCCTTTGCAGTAAAGGTCAAGCCAAAACGGAGGCTGTGCTCCATTCTGCAGGTAGACGCCATCGTAGGCTATATTTTAAGTGTAAACGAACTTTGTTGAAGTCTTGTTCAGGATTTGGCTTTATTTACAAGCAATCGCTAGTTATTACAGCTTAGATAAAAACACAACTAAGTTAGAAAGTTACCTACGCTTCTAGTCAGGTCTTGTTACGTTAGATAGCTAAATTTAACCTGTTCGTACATCTTTGTACATCAAAATGGATGTGTTTTATTCGTTGAACAGATGAGCATACTATTCCGTGTGCCAAAACGCGGCAAAAGAATATAAATTTTACATAACAGATTCCTGAAAATGGCTAGCAGTTGGACGAGTTACGTTATCTAGGGCAGATACAATACTATTATTAGACCCATCGGGTTTTGGAGAACAGAATAAAAGTGATTTCTTTTTCCAGCGAGATTTTCAAGCCTAAAGTACATGCTATCGAAGCAAAATTCTGTTGCGATTTCGAAATCGTGTTCGCGTTCTATTTGTTTTACATAAATAATACATAAAATTGTGTAATCGTTGGCAAACTGATGTGGTATAAGCGAAATAAAACACTTTGGATCGTGTTTTATTCCTTACCTTTTTTTTACAAAAAAAAAGTCAAACCGATTTTAGGGTACCTTATGCAAGATTTTTTAAAACTGGGGGTGAGGACTTTCCTCCCATAACCCCCTCAAATCAAGCCCTGAGAATTGTGTCTTCCATGGTTCTCTCAAATTATGGCACTAAATTGTCCAATTGTCCAAATCAATATGTCACATGTTTAAAGAATAGTGTAAAATATCCACAATAACGATATCGAGCACGTTGAATATTAGGTTATAGACCCATGCCTAACCATAGCCAAATATATATTTTTTCTCTTTCTTGACTGACATTCTCCAGCGCTGAAGTGTAAAACCTCCGTCTCCACCGTGGCCCAGAACCAGAGAAAGAGAAGAAAGCAGGTCACGCTCCGAGGCCGGGAGCACGTCTCCAAGAAAGTAGAAGAATGGATGACTGACGGTTAAAATAAATACATGGCCTCGCTGCTGCTCCTTTCTGTCTGCTCTGACAGGTGCCTGGGTTTTTCTTCCCACATGGCTGAAATAAATCACATGTGAGACGGTAACAGAATAATCTGCATTCACGACCACATTAGGAGGCCAAGACGTGTGAAGATCTCCGCTGCTTTAACCATCCATCAGCTCGCTGAATCGTCTCACGATCAATAGAAACGGAGATAAAGGTGGGTCCTTATGTTGCGTTCAGGTCAACGTGACTCACGTTTAATCTTTACTAACAACCAGACTTTATGAGCTCGCCTCAGTTTCGCTAATGACCGTGAAAAACGATGGACCAACTAACTGACTGATCAGCAATCCATCAATAAACTCAGAGAAGCGTTGCAAGGAATTGCAGTACTGCCGTTTAGTTTTAACACCCATATTCTGCCAAATTCCACTTATTGCACAACAATTATTGCCGCCTCGGTTGGATAGCAGTTCTCACTAACAGTCCGCTGATTGGAGCGTGATTTGTCAGAATACAGGTACAGAATTACAGGTAAAAAATATATAAAATACGGCATCTCCAATGCTTCTCAAGTTCCACTATATTGCTATGGTTGCTATGCCGATGTGAACGATTCAATTCACGCCAATGCAGCTCTACCCTGAAATAATCGGCTGTAACTCACTTTACGTTCAACTAATTTTCACACAATTTGCTGTGTTACGGACATCATGAACTTCTGAGTATCGCAGGTGATAAACCTGCACACCTGGAGCACCACAGAAGAAATCGCATATCACAGACGGAATTTTGAATGATGGCGGCAACGACTAATGCCGTTAGCCTTGTATTACAGAATGTTTCATGGAAGCGGCTTGATATTTTTTGCGATGGTACGGTCAAAGTAGTAAAATATTTGAAATACTAGCATAGCATTTTCATAGTGTAATGAGGCTGGTTAAATTTAGCCAGTTAAATTTTGGCTAGTTCAAGATTAACGGTAAGCTAATGTGTCGACATGAAGGCTACTGATTTAGTTCTGATTTACTATTGTTTCTGATGAAGTTGTCATTATTTAAATTTGTCAATTTAAATTGGTTATTGTCATTAGAATAACTGTTAGATTAACTGATTATCAAAAGATTAGTCGACAGATCATTCAATTATTGTTGCAGCCCCAGTTTTTGGTGAAGGACTTCTCGGATGTCCCATTGGCATACTGTGGTCCAGAAAACTGGGCTTGTTTAAGGTTGTATTGCTATAAAATCTTAAGAGACAGTCTTGGGTCAATGGGCCGCAACATTTCTAATTAGTGAACAGAGTTAAAGTGGCTGTGTAACTGCTCTGATGCCTCGATGTGGCCAAATACGGGACGTTTGGGAGGCTATAATTCACGCCAAAACCTTGACAAACCTTACAGAGACGTTTAGGGACGTGTCCTAATCCTCAGCCCTTCTCCTACAGGGAAACAGAGAGACTCTCACAGAGAGAGAGAGATAGAGAGAGAGTAAACAGTGGGAGTAATGAAAGGGAGTGTGAGGGTTTATTAGGGAAGAACTCATTGATGTGATTAATGTCAAATGGCTGCCGAGAGTAAACACGTGCCTCGAGAGCGAGAGAGAAAGCAGCGAGCTAAAATTACAGATCAATATGCAATTTTACAATCATCACCTCGTCAATAACCGACTGGAAATGAAACTGCAGAACAAGTCGATATCAGTCATGTGCCAATATGTGATTGTGGTTCAGCAGAGATCTTTAATGAATGTTTTATTGTTTTAATTGCTGGTTTGCAAAACTAAAATGGAATACAGAGAAATATCTGTACCGCTTATCCAGGTTTTATACATTTGTGTTTATCAGCATCAGATGTGTACTTGTCAGATATCAGATATTGACATCTGTAAAATAAATTCCAATATCGGTGCATCCCTAATATTGTGTGCATTCAATATTGCGATATATCGTATGACCAGTAATTGGCACATAAACACTGCAGTGGCTGCACTGCATCGGAAAATGAAATATTATTAAATATTGAGGTTCCGCCATGATGCTCACCTTCAGGCAGCTCGAAATAGAACGCATTAGGCATTCAGTAATTAATTCATAACACTGAATTTGTGCCGTTAGGGTGAAATAATGAGAATAAAAAATAATGGCACCCTCTCTGCATGAAAACACAAAAAGCTTCAACCAAACCAAGAGCTAAATCAAGTCTGTCTGTCTGTCTATCTGCCTCTCTGTCTGTCTATCTATCTGTCTGTCTGCCTGTCTGTTTGTCTTTCTGCCTGTATGTCTATCTGCCTGGCTATCTGTCTGTCTGCCTGTCTGTTTGTCTTTCTGCCTGGCTATCTGTCTGCCTGCCTATCTGTCTGTCTGTATGTATGTGTCTATCTGTGAGCCTATCTGTCTGTCTGTGTGTCTGCCTATCTATCTGCCTGTGTCTCTGTCTGTGTGTCTATCTGTCTGTCTGCCTGTCTGTCTCTGTGTCTATCTGTTTGTCTGTCTATCTATCTGTCTGCCTGCCTGTCTGTCTGTCTGTCTGCCTGTGTCTCTGTCTGTCTGTCTCACTGCCTGTGTTTGGTCCACCCTTCGCAGATCGTCTGAAGCCTCGTCTCTAAGCTGCAGCTGTGATGTTGTCCAGCTGTGATCTGGGTTTCTAAACGTATGAATAATTAAAAATAGTGTTGTGAACAGCAGGAGGAGAACCGCACCACACACACTCTCTCTTTCTTGTTCTCGGGGCTGCTTGTTTCCAAAGTGATCATGGAGTATTTATTTCCTAAAAGCTACAGCACCATCTCACTGAATTACTTACATCAGGTTTTCTGTCTGCTGTTTCATCCCTCTCTCTAATTTATGGAGAACATTCAAACTCGGCCACTCCCAAAAAATCACTGGAGTTGAGGATTGCTGGCTCCTTTAGACCCGAGCGAAACCTGGGGCCTGACATGTGCTGATATGTAAGATAACGACCAACAGAGTCCTGAAATCAGTAAATAACGGACGAGGCGGAGGTGAAGAACACCACGATGAGATGCGTTATGATATCAGGAAGCTTCGCCGGCGTTGACTCGCTTACACAACGATAAAATGATATTCTAATGACATAAAAATAGCAACTTACTGTCATTTTAGTCCCGCACCCTGAAATATCAATAAGTTACCGCTATACAATTGTTGCTATGGTTACATTTTGGAGGACGCATCTTCGCACTCTGTTCTTATCACTTTTTAATTAAAACAGTTCTGCGCCTTGTAGACTATACATCAATCATTCCTCTCTGCGTAAATCCGTCATTCATTTTCTTCTTATTTTAGTTTAGCGGCGCGGTAGCGAAGTGTAAATATAGGCTTAGCTTAATTCGTTATTAATGATCGTTGTCATGGTTACATGGTTCCGGCATGGTTACACAGTAGCATTGATTTAGAGAATCTACTTTAAAGGGGCCAATAACGGACGCCAGCCAGCCAATCAGAAATGAGAGTTTTCCGTGGCCATGGTATAAACTGTGATATTGAATACACATAGTGGTATTATCATAGACGCTCCGAAATCTCGCCTTTATAATGGAATCAAGGAGGAATGGAAAAATGACCCTCATTTGCTTTGCGACATGCAATTTGGATGAAAGCGTCTTCCAGACGAATGAATGTGCTTGACGAAATTGTGTTTACTTGTGTTGCAGACCCTAAATACTGCATATTAACTTAGCGTCCATGTGCAGGTTATAGTCCCCCCCGCACACACACCTCTGTGAGAAAGGTAAAGTGTGAGGGAGTTCCCCAGGAGTTGAGGGAGCTCATTAGCAGATGGAAAAGGCGGCGTGTGAGGGGCCGGTGTTATTGCACCGTTGCTGACGAGCAGCTTTTGATGTGAGAAAGCTGTTAAGTTCAGCAGGTGATTCATTACCTGCAGTGCTTGTGTTCATTGTGTGTGTGTGTGTGTGTGTGTGTGTGGATCTCTCCCTCCACACAGACACACACTTTCACACATCCAGCCTCTTCAAAAGCCAGAAAATAACACAAGTTCACAAAATCACACATTCCAATTTAACACACACGGCTAAGACCACTACAGTCGGGTCCAAAAGTCGAGTCCAGAACCGTTTTTATTCCATCTTACACAAATTTCACTCGGTTGATCCTTATTGTTCGAGAATACGTTATTTTAATCTGAGACAAATCAACATGACATGCTGTTGAAGTGGTTAAAGTCGTGAGAGCTCTGTTGCTAGGCAACTGGAACACACAGTCACCCAGAATAAACTGGATAAAGACTGAGGGATCGTTAGCTAGCGATTTGGCTAGCTAGCTAGCATGTAGCAACGGCGGAAATGGGACAGAACTGTCAGGAACATCAACATTTTCCTCAGATGTATTGGTAAATTACAAAGAAAAGACTTTTTATGGCTAAAATTACACTGTAATCGCACTTAGCATCGAGCGCTAACCCAACTTCTATGGGCTCCACCATATTGAGAAGCTTTTGCAACATTGCAACTAGTGATTTTTGTCTTACAAAGTTGTGAATACCACAAAGTGGGTTGTTTATGTGGACACTTATTTGAATGTAGCATAACACCTAATATTTAATCAGTTAGCGCTTCTCTATGTGTTATGTGTTATCAGCCCAACTGCTTTTTACCCACTGTACTGAATATTTTAGTAAAGACAGTTTTTTACCCTTTAGCATGTATGTATATGTTGTAATTATCTGCTGTAGCCGAATTATAATATGCCCATTCGATGTTAAAAAGGTGTTAAAATATACAGCTATTATTATTATTATTACACTGTAGTTGGCTAGCTAGTTGTTGTTGTTGATGACAGTGTTTCTAGAGGTGGCTATTGTTACCATTATATAATCTAAACTACATTTTCTCCTCAGCCAAAATGAGCAAATTTGCTTTTTTTGTACTTCAGTACCTGGCAGGGATACATATAAGTGAACTGTAGTGCGATGATATTTCGCTGTTTTCAAAAACCAAATATACGTTAATGTATACATTTTGGTGTTGCTCTTGTTTGCATAGAAATGTATAATTTCCGAGTCCGAGAAGACGAACGGCCCTCGTCTCGTAATTATCCTCATTTCACTCCGGAGCGACTTGTTGTCTGGAAAGTACGGTGGTTTGACAGTTTCTTGGTAATGCACTCAAGACTTTCCAACATCTGCATATGCTATGTGAATTAGCGTCAGGCAGGAAATGACATCGGAAGAATCATCAGACTTGGGCATCGTCATAAACCATCTGCCTCGCATTAAGCGCTACTAATGCATCCGTATAAATAATGTAATAACCTCCTGATCTTATCACCTAATGCACCAGAGGAGTGGAAGACTGTTAAAGGTGTAGGATGACAGCATGGAAATTACATTATAAACGTAAGGAAGTAGTGCACTGGCATTAGCTGAGGGTAATGCATGTGGGTGTGTATGTGTGTGTGTGTGTGTGTACAGCAGTCAATGTTATTACTGGCCATGACAATCATCTTTCCTCCCAATTATATTATACAGATTATATATTATATAACTACATATTATTTTCAGACGACAGCTCAACCCAGGTTAACTACACACACAGTGATTATGTGATTTAAATCATATAAGCCAAATGTAATGTCTTTACATGGCTTATACAATTTTAAACCATATAAGGGATTTTAAAATCATATAAAAATCATAAAGCCTAGCTATAATGTCATCATCGTGCCGTTCAGTTTCCCAAAATGCGCTACAACACTGTAGCTTCATCTCCTGCTGCATTTCATCCCTAACGCAATAGGAACATGTACTGCAAACTACCATGTCATATATTTACCAGTAAAGGTCAATATGTGAAATATCTCCTTCTGTGTGCTGCTTCTCCTTCAGTGTCAAATAAACGCTATGCCATGTATCTCGTGCACTGCTGTAGGGCTATATGTATTAATAAATTCAAATCATGCATAATCTTCTGCATTGCAGTATACAATAGCCTACCTACAGTCAAGCCGAAAAGTCTGCACACCCCTTTCACCTTCTCCACGTTTCATTACATTACAGACTTATTCTACAGTA
>JAOUQW010000047.1:4341898-4354099 GCA_028565825.1 Olivaichthys viedmensis | reverse complement strand
TAATTACTTAAAATAATTCGTATTTAAATGCATGTGATATGAACACAATAACGTTCACTCTGTAGCACTTTGACATTATAGACTCGTTCATATTCACATGCATTTAAATACGAAATATTTGAAGTAATTAAAACGTTTGTATTTAAAAAGGATTTTTGTGTAAAGTTGTGTAAAGCCATTCGTAAAATGTTCTGGAAATCATTATCACAGTTTCTGAATCATGTTTCCTGAATGCCATGAAGCCAAAAATATATATATATAAAAATAAAAATGAGTAATCCTACTAAACCCTCCCTGATAGAGAAATGCTGTGTGTGTGTGTGTGTTATTACAAATATCAATTCACTCACGGACAGCGTTATTACGCCCCATCCAAAAAAAAAGCAAGCACACAACTTATTTGCATATATGTAATCGTCCCATGTTTATTTTTTTTATTTTTTTTATTTTTCATAAAAATGCAGTGCCGTGCAGCTACACACACACACGCACACACACACACACACACACACACGCTGCAGTAGGAGACATATTTATATATGATATGTATATTACACACATTTGTATTGTTGGCAGTTTTTTGGGCCGTCTGGGAGGCCGCCATCCCAGATGCACCATGATGGATGGGCGAGCGAGAAGTTGTGTGTGTGCGCGCGCTTCGGTGAAGACTGCTGCGACCGGCGTGTGTGTGTGCACGTGTGATGGATGGCGCGCTCCTCTCTCCATGACGCTTTATTGAGTTAGCCGTGATTATCCGGCTCTCAGACATTAGTTACCAATGACGACCGTCCTGACAGGGCGAGAGAGAGAGAGAGAGAGAGAGAGAGAGGAGGAAAGAAAGAGAACAGGAGGAGAGTGACTGAAGGACAGGAAGTGTGTGCGTGTGTGTGTGTGTGTGTGTGTGTGTGTGTGTGTGCATGTCTCATTTTATCTCACTATCGTACTGGCCTCTTGTTGGATGTGTGTGTGTGTTAGAGAGAGAGTGGGCGAGAGACAGTATATTAACACAGGTGAGGGAGACTGGTGTGTGTGTGTAAACGCCTAATAAACAGCCTCACACTCGTAAGTCTGTCACTTCACGCACACATTTAAAATTGCACGCGTTTGTTGTTTTATGGTTTATCTCTGAGATTTTATTCCTCCGCTCGATGAACTTCCACTTCCTCCTTTATTCACTCGCTCCGTCTCCTTTGTTCTCCATTTCTTACCCCTCGGGTTCTCTCTCTCTCTCTGTTCTCACATCTCTCGTTTAGACAGTCACGTGATTTAATCCCTCCATCCTTCTCTCTCTCGTTCTGTTATTCATTCTATTTCTCTCTCTGTTCTGTGTCTCTCTCCATTCTGTCTCTCTCTCTCTCTCTCTCTCTCTCTCCATTCTGTCTCTCTCTCTCTCTCCATTCTGTTTATCTCTCTCTCTCCTTTCTGTCTCTCTCTCTCCTTTCTGTCTCTCTCTCTCTCTCTCTCTCTCTCTCCTTTCTTTCTGTCTCTCTCTCACCTGTCTCTCTCTCTCTCTCCTTTCTGTCTCTTTCTCTCCTTTCTGTCTCTCTCTCACCTGTCTCTCTCTCTCTCTCCATTCTGTCTCTCTCTCTCTCTCTCTCTCTCTCCATTCTCTCTCTCTCTCTCTCCTTTCTTTCTGTCTCTCTCTCACCTGTCTCTCTCTCTCTCTCCTTTCTGTCTCTCTCTCTCCTTTCTGTCTCTCTCTCTCTCCATGTTCTTCCTTATTTGATTTTGTTTTGATTTTTGATGTATGATCACATCATCGTTTCAGGTAATTAATCATTATGGATAATTAATCTCTCTTTATCCCACTCTCTCTCTCTCTCTCTCTCCCTGTGTCTATCCCTCCTTTTTCTCATTTCATCTTTTCTCCTATTGCTCTCTTTTCCCTGAATATCCCTCTCTCTTCCTTTTTTCTCTTTCTTTAACTCTCTCCCTCCATCTCTCTTTACCTTTCTTACTGACTTACTTTCTCTCTCCCTATATCTACTTTATCTCTCTCTCTCTCTCTCTCTCTCTCTCTCTCAACACTTCACTTTCCGTCTCTCTTGCTTCACCTTCTACTCGTTCCCTCAACCCTTTTCACTTTCTTTCACTCTCTCTATCTTTCCCTATCTCTCTCTTCCTCTCTCTCTCTCTCTCTCTCTCAGTCTTGGTGATCAGGGAGGATGAGTTCAGTAACCGGCTCAGCAGTCGGGCCAGTTTCCGTGGCTGCACCTCGCTTCACTACGCCGTGCTCGCAGACGACCTGCCCACCGTGCGCATGCTCCTCGATGCAGGTGAGGTCAAAGGTCAAGTAACACCTGTCCCAAATCTTCATCGTATTGCATACACACACACACACACACTCCTTAACCAGTAGACGGTGGCTCCTTAAACAAGTATCGCCTGGGGCAGTTAGGCTCAGGTTGACCTTTAACCCCTGGGAAAGAAAGAGCCACGGGTCAGCTGACCTGCTCCAAAGGGTGTCAGGAAGTGTGTGTGTGTGTAATGGGAATTATATTAGTGTATTATGTGAGCCCTGTGGGTAGTAACACACACACACACTAGAATTAACATTCATTATGTCACTCAACTGTAATAAACAACAACATAAAACCACACAACATTCATTGGCTCTTATAGGTACACACTTGTTATTGGGGCTTCACGAAACAAATGCTCTCTTACTCACACACACACACACACACAGAGAGAGATTGAGTGTGCGCGTCTGCTTTCTGTCCAAAGAGCTCTAATCTGATTTCCATATTTTAGTAGAGATACCGGGTTCATGCTGGGGTTTTTTTGTTTTTTTTTTCTCCACACAAATATGCAAACACACCACCGGAGAGGGAGAAATCATAGAAATAATGCGAAATAAAACAATCGAGTGCCGCCAGACGGACACTCTGAGTGTCAACGCCGTCTGAAAATCTACGTCCACGAATAAAAACGGTTCTCTTTAAGGCACCAGGGACATTTCCGAAATTTAAAAAATAAATTAATTAATTAAAAGATAACTTGGCATAAATAGTTTTTTTTTTTCTTCATATCAAAAACAATCGGATTACTGATTATTTTTAAAAAGCCCATTACCCAGAGGCCTCGGCGGCAGGTGGCCACGCCCC
The DNA here is from genome assembly GCA_028565825.1 of Olivaichthys viedmensis. Classification (NCBI taxonomy): domain Eukaryota; kingdom Metazoa; phylum Chordata; class Actinopteri; order Siluriformes; family Diplomystidae; genus Olivaichthys; species Olivaichthys viedmensis. The sequence goes on along the minus strand of JAOUQW010000047.1, from coordinate 4,350,992 downwards.
CGGCAGACAGCGCAGCGTCAGATGTCAGGAACCATCGATCACTGCGAGATGACTCCTGCATCTAGTAAAGTGCACAGCAGACAAGAATGGGACTGAATTTAGTGTGCTGCGTGATTTGTGCATCTGGACTTAAAACGTTTATTTCATTAATTTCATTAAGACCACGGTGCATCTGATACACACAGTTCTCCACGGAACCCAACCGTCTAATGTGGACACTAAAGGAACCAGGAGTGACCGGGGGGAAAAAAGCAAAAAGGCTTAATATTGCCTAAACTTGGCTAAAGTTGTTGTATTAATAAAGATAACTCCCAAAATGCATAATACTGCACTAAATATGTTAAAACACTGCGGTCAAACCTTCACACAGGTTGCAAATTGCGTAAAAACCTCATTTTTACACAAAATTTTGTTTGGGCCAAGAATATAATCGAGTCAAAAATCTCCAGAATGTCATTCGTAGAAATCTTCCAACAAAAAGTTTTTGATGCTCAAAGAAAAGCAAATATAAGGAAAATGGAAAATAAAGAAAAAAAGAATTACATAACTGATTATAATTCATTAATATAATAATTATCCTAAAGTTACATACCTGATTATAATTCATTAATATAATTATTATCCTAAAGTTACATAACTGATTATAATTAATATAATAATTATCCTAAAGTTACATACCTGATTATAATTGAATAATATAATTATTACTAATTACCATTGATTATAACATAATTGATTGTAGTTGGTTTATATGAAGATTATTAATTACTAAGTTAATTACTCATTTCTCAGGACTAGCAATCTTACAACACCGCGATTTAACATGAATAATAAATAAAATATTTAAAAGCCACGAAAAACAGGAAGCAGTTAGAATCAGTTTGTTGTTGTTTTCTTTGCGCGATCATGCGCTATGCTAATGAGGTTTCCAGATTAGCCGCTAGTTTACAGGCTCGCCAAAATGTATCTATAATAACGATGTTACTTTGTTGCTTAGCAACTACTACCACCAGTTATTTGTGGCAGAAGAAATGGCCGGTTTTGAAAATAGATATTTGAAACCGTGTTCGTAGTTTCTTTGCGTTCCTTTTTTAAACTGTTGTATAAAAGCAATAGAGCACGAGAGGGAGTGCGTCATCGCGAATAAAATCACGGCTGTGATGATCCCTCTCGTGTTCCGTTGCTTAAAGACGAGCTGAAATCAAACGTGACCTTTTTTTATTTTATTTTTTTACCTTGTTAGCTAAAACGTCTTAAAAGACGTTGTTAAATTCTTCTTTTTCCGTAATATTTCACTAAAGTGCAGCAACTTTTCCCCGCCAAATATTTTTATTTTTTATTTATTGTTTTATGACGTCACGGTAGCATTGTGGGCGGGACAAAATATATATATATATATATAATAGCCAATCATTTAATGTCATGTTTCACCCCACCCCCTTCACAAGCCAATCAAATCCCGATTGATAAAACCAAAGTCCCGCCCTCCCAAATATGCCGTTTCACACAAAAAAATGCGTTCGAATTGCCGTTTCACATCGTTTTGAAGTAACTCCTGTCGTTTCTGTTAACGTTGCTGATCCACAAAATAGAATAATGTTAAATAGGGACATTAAATTAAAGATCTATCTGCTGTCTGTTATTTTCCTGAATGTGCGCTCACTTTTGAAAAACTAGTTTTTTGTTCGAACTCCATCAAAGACAGACAGACACCTGTCGAGCACAATCACCGAGTGAACATTCACGTACAGTAATTCTATTTTGTGGCTATTTTGTTACCTTTCAAACGTTCAGGTCCACTTCCAGACAGGATCGTCGTTTGTTTTGCGGATGCGGGTCACTTCAGGAGTTCAGGAGTGCGACCCGGAGCCGTATTAAACACATAATGTAAACAGCTGAAGCGAAAAAATCAGATTGGAGCAGAGAATCGTGATTGGGCAATTCGGCTTGCAGTGTGAACGTAGCTTTACTGCGTTGAATCAGGTGAGATGAAAGAGGAAGAACACGAATCTGTGCAGAGAGCTGTGTGTCAGCGACACACACACACACACACTGACACGCACACCCTCTGGTTTGGAGTCGCTCGTCTGCCATTTCCAGCCACTTTAATAAACATGGAACATATGAGTCCTGTCGTACCTGCAGACTCTCCAGTTTCTCTCCGTTCATCACACACATGCTCTCACACACACACACACACACGGCCAGGTCTTCGCTGAGGGCTGGTCAAACACCTTATTTCCCCTATGAGCGGACAGACATTTCTTCCTCGACCCTCCATTCATCACCGGCCTCCTGTACGTTCCCCCCGGTCTTTCGGCTGGCCCCGGCTCCAGGCACGGCTAACTCTCGCCGGGGAAGAGGGACACCGCGAGCCCCGGGCTTCTCCAGAGCTCCAGGCCATGTGGGGTGACTAATCATCCTAGCCATGACCTTTGAACCCTGACCCTCAGGCAGGGGATAAAAACCACCAGCTGTAGAGAGAAGGACGTACCGAGGCTGGTTAGAGTGTCGATTGAAACGTGCGAAGTATTCCTTAATATCCCTAAATCGCTAAATTATCAATCGCCTTTCGTCTCAATAAAGTTCACGCCTTGCGCGTGTGTTGTTGTTGATCTCTCACAGGGTTGGCTAATCATTAGCAGTGTTTGTCTTTAACGATCCATGCCCAGAGGGTTCTGTGTGTGTGTGTGTGTGTGTGATATTACAGGGCTAAATGATGCTATTTATTATCTGAGAGAGAAACGAGGGAAGGTGTAACGGGAGGACAGGGAAGTGTTTCTTTATTACTTTTTCCTTTTTTATGTCCGCTCGCTATCGATCGGCGTTCGCTCTTCGGACGTGTCCAGAGTTTTATCGATAATGTTCGGGGATTCGCCTCAACCTCGGCCTCTTTAAATCGGGACAGAAAACGAGATCGTTAATTAAGACGCGAGCGTTTTAGTTGACGCGCATTATTTTTTTAGGTTGTGAACGTCCTGTCAGGAAAGACGTGTCAGGGTTCGGAAGGCGATGTTGGTCTTAAAAGATTCTTTTTCGAAATCGATATTCGCAAAAACTAGCCGCGTTTTGGGGCTTTTGCGGCATTGGAAAAGTTTCCGGAAACATGGCGCCATTGCAAAAAATGACATTTACAGACAAAACAAGCGGATCAAGAGGATCGAAGGTGACAGAAACGGAGTTCTGAGCTTTTTTTAAAAATGACGTAGATGATTTGTTTTTAGTGTATAATATCTACATGTGGGTGTGGCTTTACAGATTTTGTGTATTGACGCGCGTGTTTGCCTCGGGCCGCTTGGGTCGAGCAACAGAATAAACATCCCCAGGAAACACCACGGAAACCATCGCTATGGTCACCATCTCTTCATTGGACATCACTCACACACACACGCAAATGTACCGTAATGAGGGAACAATAGCGAGGCTGGTAGGCCTCTGTTTTAATTGAATAAGCAGTAGGGAGTCAGCAGTTCTCTCACACACACACACACACACACACACACCGCTCCTGCTGTGCAAGCTGATTCACTAACAGGCTCTACGAAGGATTGTGTCTTTTTCACATGAGCAATATTGCACGTCTTGTCCGTTTTTGCGTTTGCCTTAATGAACATGCAACTTCAGGGCGGAGTCAATGTAAATCGATTAAATTAGCACCCGAAGTGTGATTTACCGCAGCCTGAAACAGAGATTAAGTGTGGAAATAAACACAACTGAAGGGCAGGTAATAAATTGGTGATTAGTGACAAAATAATAGCATTATTTTAATGGCATTTTTTGAATTAAGTTTCTCGAAATTATGACTTAACATTACCACGGTAAAATTTGTTTTTATATTAGCATCTAAAGCGCCTATGTAAAGGTTTTCTTTACATTTACCTTATGAACAGACACACGCTCATGTCTGTATTCTTTTATTTTACCTTTTGTATTGTATTTCAAACAGTTTTTTGATGCGTCTCGCAGCCTTTAATCAACGTTATGCTCGACCCATAATTACAGACGTGTTTTTCAGTTTCAGTTTTCCTCTTCTGAGAACTCGTCACAGCTATCAAGAAGAATTAGCGCATTCAAAAACCTCATTTAAATATTGTTGGGTTTTTTTTTTTTTTCTCTCTTTTGCCTATTCTTTGTAAATCACCTACAACACGTCCGCTAACTGCACACACAAACTAGCCTCGTTCATTTTGGATCTCTGTAAATCAGTGTGTGTGTTCACTTTGTTCACTTATTTCTATTGATTTGTGTATTGTTGTAGCTAAATAATTCCAATAGTTCCATGAAAGCTAATCCCTGACCTTCACTTCGGTAACCTCATTTAGCTTTTTTCAAATAATATCTGCCTACGAATGTCAAACTTGTCAGGTAGTTCTGTCATTATGGGGACATTTGGTCCTCACAAAGCCAAACACACACATGCATTATTTCTCAACACACACTTGCTTTGCTGTGTATGCACACACTCTTGTGCAGGCAGATATCATGAGCTCAGCGTCCCACGGACCCCCTGCTTGGAGGTTCAATCCTTCTTTTTAAGGCACACTTTTTCCACCAGTCCCTCTTTTCTTTAACACAGCGACCCCCTAACAGCTTGACCCCAACCCTGGTGTTAACCTTTGACCTGTGGGTTCTGACTGCGTTGCAGGTGCGAACCCCTTGCAGGCGAACGAACTGGGACACACTCCACTGGCCTACGCCAAAGAGGGAGAGATGCACACACTGCTGAAGGAGTGCGAGGGCAAGGTACGGTGTGTGTGTGTGTGTGATGATTAAATAATTTAAAATTTTAATAATTCTAACAGCATTGTACCAAAAGTTCCAGCTGTGTTGATTTTGGTACCTGCTGAAGATCAGCACCAACAGGAACTGATGGTACTCGGGGGCGGGGCCAACACCACGATTCTTTGCTGATTGGTTACACTTTCTGCGTCACACAACGTACGACATGCATTCATGGTTTTTTTTTTTTCTGTGTTTTTTTTTGTTTTGTTTTTATGGCACAAACGAGCAGAAACACTTTGAATAACTTTGGGATCATACGCGATTTTAACGTTTCTGAAGGTTTTTTTAGTGTGATGATCACATCCTTACGATGTTCTTTTCGGGGGGTTTTCAACGGTTATCAGTTGAAATTCGTTATCTTTTCTTTCATTTCGTCATGGTGCGGATCTTTCTTCTTGATCAGACCAAAGACGAATGGCGTCATTTCGCCGTAATGATTGTGCGCTCGCTATCGCTGTCGTCATGGTAACCGTTTCAGTCGTCTGTCAACTGGTGGAAAATGAGTCGGAACCCCGAGCTACGTTGGTTCCTGTTTGGGTCTTGTTTTTTGGGGTTTTTTTTTTTATGTTTTACCTGTGTGTGTGTGTGTGTGTGTGTGTGTGTGTGTGAGACGCAAATGATTAAAGATCTTAATCCAGATTAGCCTAGATTAATGCACTAATGCATGGTAATCCTGTTAGCATCCTGATATCACTTCCACTAGCCTGAGGCCCACACGCACACACACATGCTGTCATCTATTACGTTAGATTGCTAGTGAAGGCCAGTCTGAGCCGTATGAATTTATTTGAGTGGAACTTTCACACACACACACACACACACACACTTTGTGATGCAGCGTACTGTGATATTTAACATTAACAATACAGTTAGCATGGACACTTGTATCCCCTGGCATACAATCATACCTTTTAAGAAAAAACCTAGCTGTGTTTTTAGCCAAGGTGAGAATCTAGCTAACGTCGTTTTAGCGTCATTTTTGGACATTTTACATTCTGGGCTGCGTATGTTTGTTTGTGTTTATGTGTATTCCGTCTATGCTTTAGTTTATAGAGGAACGGAAGAAGAGAGAGGCGGAGGAGAGGAGGAGGTTTCCTCTGGAGCGCAGACTGAAGGAGCACATCATCGGCCAGGAGGGGGCTATCAACACTGTAGCCTCAGGTAACACACACACATACAGTATACAGTGCGGGGTGATATGGGTCTTCCGTTCACTCAAATCACATTGGGAGATGGTCAGTGCGCGGTGACCTTTGACCCAGGGTTCGAAACTTTATATCAGCCCGAGCTCAAACAGTTCGGAAGATTCAGCGTTAGCTTGACGAATTTAAAACAAATAAACATGATTTTTTAATTGTAGGAATTGAAACCCAGAGGTAAACAACAGCTTTCCTGTTGAGAGGAACATTTTTAGGCGGCTCGGGAGTGGGTGGAGTCAGACGCGCACTCTGATGACAACAAAGGGCAGTGATTGGTCCAGGAATCATGTTCACTGTGGAGGCCAAGTGGCCTCAGGGCGCTGTGGATGGCATGACATCATCAGCTGTCTAGGGCTCTAATGTCTATGGCTCTTTCACACACACACACACACACACACACACAGTCTGTTTGCCCAAAATGTGATATCGGTCTTGATGGTTACTGTAGCTCAGTTTCCCATCAGTTTACCTTCTTCCTCTATCAGTCCATCTTTCTCTCTCTCTCTCGGTAGTGGGCGGGGTTATGGGGCCAGCCAGGCAGGCGGAGGCAGCTAATTGGTTAATGTAGATTAATGGGCAGGGTTCGGAGGGGCACAGGTGGAAGCGCGCCCGCGCGCGTGTGTGTGCAGCTGCTGTTCGTCTCGGTCTTGGGCGATGTAACTCGATTATCCGTCTCTCCCTCCCTCTGTCTCTCTCCTCTGTCGCTCCGTCTCTCCTTGACTTCTCGTTTCTTCTTCCTCTGTCCTCTCTTCCTGTCCTCTCTTCTTCTCTCTTTCTCTCTGGACTTCCATTCTCCTCCCTCTTTCATTTTTATCCTCTAATCATTTATTTATTTTCTTTGATTTTTCCGTAACGGAGCGTGTGACGGGCGTGTACGGCTCCCCGGACGGACGCGGGAGATGAGTTAGAGCACAATAACACACACACACACACACAGTAAACACACTATATTACTGCAGTTATTGATCGATTAGCGCGCCGCCACCGAGTGCCCAGTGTGTGTGTGTGTGATGAAGTGTGCGAGTGTCATTTCTGGAAATATCTCAGATTTTCTCTGTCCTACCTAGCTGAATATTAAAGGAGGATCATGCGTATGCGTGCGAGAGTTAACGAAAGTGTGTGCATGTGTGTGTGTGTGTGTGTGTAAAAGTGTGTGAGAGTGTGTGTAAAAGTGTAAGAGTGTGCGAGATCTACAGGCAGCCTCTCTCAAACTGATTTGATAAATGGCCAGTTATTGCAGTGGCAAATTGTCTTGAAAGCAATTTGAGGCGCAGCACGGTGACCGTTAAAGCAGCAGAATATTGATCCTCTCCAACTAATATAGTGAATATATCAACCGGGACACACACACACACGCACTGTAGTGCTGTCAGAAGAGAGAGAGAAAAAGACGGGACAGTGAGACAGCAAGAGGAAAGATAGTTGTAAAGAAAAATCCTGTTGTTAAAGAGAAAAGGGAGAACTGTGTGTGTGTGTGTGTAGGTTTTTAGTCCTTTGTGAGGACTAAAGGTCCCCATAATCAGATAAATACATGAAAGTGTGTGTGTGTGTGTGTGTGGGTTTAGTCCTTTGTGAGGACTAAAGGTCCCCATAATCGGAAAAATACATGAGTGAGTGTGTGTGTGTGTGTGTACGTGCAGGTTTTTAGTCCTTTGTGAGGACCGAAGGGACCCATTATCAGAGAAATACATGAAAATGTGTGTGTGTGTGTGGGTTTAGTCCTTTGTGAGGACTAAAGGTCCCCATAATCGGAGAAATACATGTAAATGTGTGTGTATAGGAAAGAGGATGAAAATGAAAGGAAATGGACAAATTAGTGTGGCTTTAATTGACCTTATTCACACGTCAGCAATATTGCTTGTGACATCATGGGCAAAATAAGAAAGACTGGGCAAAACACAGCAACGACAACTTCAAGGACACAACAAAGGCAATGTAGTTACTAAACTGAAGAGTCATTACCCACGGATTTGGCTTCAAGAAACATGGGCTCAAACGTATCATCACTTAGAATAAAGAGAAATGCCCATTTTAACCTCCTTTTAGCGAAATCCATCATAAATTAATCTTAAAGTCGTCCACTTCATGCACTTTTTAGACGGACCCTTAACGAATCCTTTAATATTAAACACCAGTTTCCTAAACGTTACCTTCAGCGAGATTTAACAAAGTAGATTTTAAAATACACGTAGGTGTGATTGTTTTTGGACGTTTTGTTCACAAGTAGACGAGAACTGCAAATTTCTAGTGTAACTGTGACTTAACTCAGGGTGGTGTGTGTGTGTCATAAAATAAGAGAATGTGGCCATCAAACACACTTACTGTAGCCTGTAGCTATATAGATGATGTACAGATCCAGTGAGAATGTAAACACACACACACACAAATAACGTACACACTGGTAGGCATATTTGTGCGTTTGTTTTTATCGGTGGAATTATATTTTAGATTTTTTTTTTTAAATTATTAGATTTCATTTTAGAAGATGTGTCATTAGTTTTAATTTGAATTTAAATTTAGTTAGTTTTTATTCATTAGAGATATTTTTATTTAGTTTATATATGTTTTAGTTTCAGTTTTATTTCAAGTAATTTCCACATCAAAGTTATACTTCAGTCACACGAATGTTGCGCCGGGGAAAAAGAAAAAAAAAACGGAAATGGCCCCACCCACCGGAAATCACTGATATAACCCTGATTGGTCTGGACTTCTGTTTAGCTCCTGAGGTCCTACCCAATGTGTGCGCTTTCTCAGCTGTATCTACACACACACCAAAATCCTGATTGGATAATTTTTGATATATACACACTACCAGTGAAAAGTTTGGACACTAGAGTGAATCTATATTTTTTTCATTGTCTTAAAGACATTTTGATAAAAGCTTATGGATGAAATTTGTTTCTAAGACAAATGTAAATAGTGAAGTTAACGCCCATGTTTACATTTATTTCTGAATCTAAATGTATTTTTGTAAATAAGTTTTTACTTAAATCAAGTTTTTACAGTTTATCATTTTGAAGGTTAGGAGAAGCAGAACCTATTTGAGAAGTTTAAGAAAAGGCTCCTGGGTGAAGCTCCCTCATGAAGCTGGTTGAGAAGATGGTGAGAGTGTG
>JAOUQW010000047.1:4329594-4337094 GCA_028565825.1 Olivaichthys viedmensis | reverse complement strand
TTGTGTTTTTTGCAGGAGTGTTTTCAGGCCAGCTAACGTCGGCAACAGAGACACAGACCGGAGGGAGAGACGGAGGGAGAGTGGAGGTGGAATGTGAGAGACTGAAGGGTGAGCTGGTGCAGGTCAGACTGGAGCTGGAGACATCACTGAAAACCCAACACACACACCTGAGAGAGCTTGACACACTCAGGTGAGACACACACACACGTACGATTGTATATTCAGAATATTCACCAGAGAAGTAGCTGATGGAGACATACGTCCATTTATATTTTCCTCTGTGTGTGTGTCTCTCTGTGTGTGTGTGTGTGTGTGTGTCTCTCTCTCTCTGTGTGTGTGTCTCTCTCTCTCGGTCTGTCTGTGTGCACGTGTGTGTGTGTGTGTGTGTGTGTGTGTGTGTGTGCGCGTGCACAGGGCTGAGGTGTGTGTGAAGGCGTCGGAGCTGGATGCAGTGAGCGACCGGCTGGCAGAAGAGCAAAGGAGGGCAAGAGAGCTGCAGTGGGAGGTAGAGAGAGAGAGGAGCAGGGCGGACAGGAGGGCCGAGGGAGAGAGGGAGGAGCTGGAGGTGAGTGACATCACAGGAAACAAGAAGTGACAATTGCATTTAACCAATCAACGAGCTGCACTATTTCTAGCTCCACCCACATGTCCCTGTTCGGTTCTCTTGGTACCCTGCAAGATGAAGAACCAAATTAGGCTTGAGTACTTAGTTGCAGTACGGGTCACTCAGCAACCGAAATAACTGCAAAATGTGGGATCATGGATTTGTTACTGTACCACACTGTTCCTGACTCCATGTGTATATCCTAAACCACACTATGCTCACTATGCAGTGCGCAATATTGGGAGTTTTGTAGTCATGAGTGGTTAGGACCTGAGTGGTTAAACGTCACAAGGCTCCACACCTTTTTGGGGAAAACGTGGAAGCGATGGGAGACACAATGCTGTGGGTGCTGTGTAGCATTTTGCACATGGAATAAAGTTGAAAACAGGCGTCAGATTTGCTTCTCTTCAATGTTAACATTAAGATTCAGAAAAAGGAGCTTTGTGGCTTCAGGCCAGTAGGAGAGAAGACAAACACGACCAACTGATGGACCGAGCGAGTCCTGAGCGAGTCCTCACACACGTCTTCTCTTACAAAAGTCATAAATGCAGGAAAAGGTGGGCTGAGTGTTGTTAATATCTATTACAATGTTCTGCCCTTTATAGATATACATCCTTACATTTAGGAAATTGTAAATCACTTTAGGACAAAGGCATCAGCAAAAAAAACTAGCTGTCTAGCTACGTTACTGCGCCGTTAAAAAGATCTGCATCTAACCAGATGGTGGACGAAGCGAGAGCCGCCATGAGGGCCATGAGGGCCATGTAGACTCAATCACGTATACAACAACGGCCACACTTAATAATGCTCTCCTCTCATTGTCAATCTTCCAGCATAGTCATAGCAAGCATAGTGAAGAATATACAACACACTCATAAAATCCCACAATGCACTGCAAAAGATGGTGATGGTGTTCATATGGCCCCTGTCTGCCTGTCTCTCTGTAGGATGTAAGATTGGCTCTAGAGGAGGAGAGACAGGTTTCAGAACAGAGAGACACCGAGCTCACCAAACACATCAGTCGCGCCACAGAGCTGCAGGTACAGTGTCTGGTGTGTGTGTGTGTGGTGTCTGGTGTGGTGTCTGGTCGTGTGTGTGTGGTGTCGTGTCGTGTGTGGTCTAATATGTGGGTGTGTTGTGTGTGTGCGTGGGTGGTCTGGTGTGTGGTCTAGTATGTGTGTGTGTGGTGTCTAATTGTGTGTGTGGTGTCTAATTGTGTGTGTGTGTGTGTGTGGTCTGATGTGTGTGGTCTGGTCTGATGTGTGTGTGTGTGTGTGTGGTCTGATGTGTTGTGTGTGGTCTGCCGTGTGTGGTCTGCCGTGTGTGTGTGTGTGTGGTCTGACGTGTGTGTGTGTGTGTGTGTGTGTGTGTGTGTTACAGGTGCAGTTAGAATCTCAGTGCTGTCAGCTGAAGGAGCTCAGCTCTGATCTTCAGAAGGAAAAAGAGCTCAATGCTGAACTCCTCAAACACACACAGCACCCTCTACAGGTCAGCCTGACACACACACACCACACACACACACAGCACTCCCCTACAGGTCAGCCTGACACACACACACCAAACACACACACACACACAGCACCCCCTACAGGTCAGCCTGATATACACACACACACACACACACACAGCACCCCCTACAGGTCAGCCTGACACACACACACCACACACACACACACACACAGCACCCCCCTACAGGTCACCCTGGCACACACACACACACACACACACACACCACACACACACAGCACCCCCTACAGGTCAGCCTGCACACACACACACACACACACACACACACACACACACACACAGCACCCCCTACAGGTCAGCCTGACACACACACACACACAGCACCCCCTACAGGTCAGCCTGATACACACACGCACACACACACACAGCACCCCCTACAGGTCAGCCTGATACACACACACACACACACGCACACACACACAGCACCCCCTACAGGTCAGCCTGATACACACACGCACACAAGCACACACAGCACCCCCTACAGGTCATCCTGATACACACACACACGCGCACGTGTAATCCCAGGATCTCCATATACTTTGCACAGACCTGCGCTCTGGAGAGGTTTCTCCAGTGCCGCTTTTGCTCCCACAACATGTGAGACTGCAGGACCTCACCACACAAATATACTCAGGATCTCAGTGCAACATCAGCAATGGTGTATTAACAATTGACATGATTATCTTGCTTCGCCAGCTCCAAAAGAAAAGGATGGTTCACTTTCCAACCAATAGAAAAGTATCGCAGGGCTTTGTACTTACTCCTACACTGTTCAACAGCTTCTTTTCGCAGGTTTTTTTTCGATGCATCTAGTTCATCAGAGGATGGCAAATCCCTCTGTACCAGAAACGATAGACGCCAATCTCTGACATCTTACACTGAGGAAGCCCTCCTGAGACTTATACACTGCTTCACACTTGCCTTCACGAACTTCCAGCTGACCATCAGTCTCTAGAAGACCAAAATAAAGGCCCAGAATGCTGGCAATGCTATGAATATCTGCACAGGCGACTTTACACGAGAAGTCTTTACCTACCTTGGCTATACCATCTCCAGCAACCTCTCTCCCTTGACGTTGAGATTGACAAAAGAATGATTCTCTAGGGGACTCCCATGCTGAGTAGCAATACCAAGATGAGACATGAATGCTGACTTAACATATTACATCTTCGCTGCCTCAAAGGGTGCTAGGCATCAAGTGACAAGACCATGGCCCAAACAAGGACACGCTTGAACAGGCTGGCATTCCAAGCATGTTCGCCGTGATGACTCAGCCATGTCAGCCACATGGAGGATGAGCAAATACCTAAAGAAACACTGTACAGAGAGCTCACCAGCAGTACCAAGACTACACCATTGTTTCCATTGTGTCCCGAGACAGATAGATGCCACAGTGCCCCCTATGGTCAACCTGATTTACCCACACCAGTATACACCCTCAGATTCACATAGTGTGCTAGCAGTCACTGCAGCAGGGTGTCAGAATAATGTTAATATTAAATAACTGTGACTGAAGCATGGCCTTAGTTACACCTCATGCTATCACTGTGGAATGATGTTAGGCATGACACTAACTGGGAATGAAGCATGTTGTTAGCGTAACACTAATTACCATTTCAGACTGAAATAATCGTATGCATAAAGCGTAATTAGCCTGATTAACACACGTTAATACACATTGGCTGGGTGCTGTGTTTTGATCTGTTTCTCCTGTGTGTGTGTGTGTGCGCGTGTGTGTGTAGGTAGAGAACAGCGCCCCCTCTGTAGCAGACAACGTGCTTCAGTCCCTGCAGGCCCAGCTAAAGGAGAAGCAGGTTGCTCTGGTGGAGCTGATGGGGCAGGCGGAGCAGAGGGCGCTGCAGGAGCTGAAGCAGAAGAGGGAGTGGCAGGATGAGAGGACACACCTGCAGAGACGGGTGGAAGAGCTCCAGAGCTTGCTGGAGGGAGAGAGGGAGCGAAGGAAGGGCATGGAGAGAGAGAGAGACAGGCTGGAGCTCCGAGTCGCTGAGTTGTTGGAGAAGAGCAGCCACGGTGTGAGTTAACTAGCCTAGCGCTACTGATGGCAAAGGTTATAAAAGGGGTCTAGTCTGATGTCTAATAGCTTTGTTGTATTGAACTGCTTTAATTGTGTGTGTGAGCAGGAGCGAATACGTGACTGGGTGTTAGAGCAGAAATCGGACAAGGCCGTTCCTCCGGACTCCATCAGTATACCCGCGCTGAACACAGCAGGAGTGGCAGATATCAGAAACATGGACAGCATTATCGCTAAGCTGCAGCACATTGCCAGAAAAATCAACAGGTATGGGAAGAACCAAATTTAGATACAGTTTGGTCCAGAAGTCTAAGTGCATGAAGATGTGCACTAACAAATGTACCAACTGTCAAGTCCAGAAGTTTAAGTCCCCTACCAAGTACACTAACAAACAGGTCTAAAAGTGACTGCACTACCAAATAACCCTGTTTTTCCTGCTCCATTTAGGCTTTCTGTGGAGGGTGATGACGGAGAGAGTGTGGCTTGGATACAGAGGAACATGCAGGACGTTGTGTTGTTACTGCAGAAAGTTTCTTCAGCGCCCCCTGCTGGACCAGAGGTGAGACACAGGGTAAACAGATCGGGGTAACGACACAGGGTAAACAGATCGGGGTAACGACACAGGGTAAACAGATTGGGGTAATGACATGTGATGCAGCCCGGGGTAACGACACCTGGTAAACAGATCGGGGTATCCACACAGGGTAAACAGATCGGGGTAACGACAGGGTAAACAGATCGGGGTAACGACACAGGTGATGCAGATCGGGTAACGACACAGGGAGGACAGATCGGGTAACGATACGAAGGGAGGGGAGAGGCAGATCGAGGGACGTAGATCGGGTAGCGTCATGGCGGACACAAATCGGATAACTACACTGGGGACGCAGATCGGGTAGCGACACGATTGATGCAGATCGGGTAGCGACACGATTGACGCAGATCGGGTAGCGACACGGGGGACGCAGCTCGGGTAACGACACGGGGGACGCAGCTCGGGTAACGACGCTGGGACGCAGACCGGGTAACGACACGGGGGACGCAGATCGGGTAAGCATACGTGGGGATGCAGATTAGGTAGCAGGTAGCCCATGTGTTTGTTTAAACCAGACCAGTATACACTAGCTAATTGTTAATATTAGTGGGCTGATGATTCTCAAGTGTAAGGAGTAGGGAGACCTTTGGAACATAGTAAGAAACATTTCTTATTCTTCTATACATGTGTGTGTGTGTGTGTCATTAGAGCACTGCCCTGCCGACTGGAAGTTCCTCCAGTGTGCTAACGGAGCGACTCCTGCACCAGAACGCAGAGCTAACGGGCTTTGTCAGCCGTCTGACTGAGGAGAAGAACGAGCTGAGGAATCAGATTCTGAGACTGGAGGAAGACCTGAGGAGACTGCGCCACCTGCAGGCACACACAAATTTTATTCCAGTTAAAAAATAAATAAATAAATGTTGGCCCGAATCTGTAAAGCATCAAAACATTACAATGGAGTTATAAAATCTGTATTAGATAAATATGACCTTTCATTCATTGTTAGCGAATTTAGCATTTCAATGGGTACTAATTATTTATACCCAGTATTGCAGAGATAATTGAACTGGCATCGTATTGTAATACGATTGTAATCGTGTGTATGTGCATAAATCACATACTGCATGGGAACAAGATTATGTGAACATCCCCAGTATCCCTAACACCCACCCAATCCCCACACATCATGGCACTGGGCAGTCGTGGCTCAGTGGTTAGGGCTTTTTGGGCTACTGATCAGAAGATTGTGGGTTCAAGCCACGAGACCGCCAAGCTGCCACTGTTGGGGTCTTGAGCAAGTCCCTTAATCTTCTGTGCTCCAGGGGCACCGTATCATGACCCTGCGCTCTGTTGTACTTCGCTTTGAATAAGAGTGTCTGCTAAATGCTGTGAATGTAAAAATGTCATTTATATATCATGCATACTTCCTGGATTAACAAGGAGCGTTCACTTCCAGGAGCAGTTTCAATTGGCTAACGTTACAGCCCAGCAGGTTAGCTAGCATTGGCTTTTAGCAGTCACATGTTCATACATTATTTAAATGCAGGCATAACGCCATATCCTGTAGTTGTGTTTTAGTAGCGTGGAATTAAACCACAGACTTTCTAGTGCTGTTCCTAAATCACGTGATCAGCTTGACACCTTTACTTTTATGAAAGATTTGATACATATTTTACATTTATTAATTTGGCTGACGCTTTTATCCAACGTTACTTACAGTTGAGAAAGGATACAATTTAGCAGTTGAGGGTTAAGGGCCTTGCTCAAGCCCAAACAGTGGGCAGCTTGGTGGTGCTGGGATTTAAACTCACGACCTTCTGATCAGAAGCCTAAAGCCTTAACTTCATTACTGTATCCAAGTGTTAAAATCATGTTGGAAAAACACTAAAACTCTGTCTGTCTCTCTGTCTCACTCTCTCTCTATCCCCCTCTCGCACTCTTTCTGTTTCTCTCTCTGCAGTCACTCAGGTCTGGTTCAGAGGGACAGGAGGGTGTGTTTTGCTCCACTGAAAGGGAGGTGTGGATGAGAGAGAAGAGCAGGATGGAGAAATCTCTCCATCAGGCAGAGGCAGAGATATCTCGTCTTCGGGCAGAGATTCGCTCTGAGACGGTGCGAGACCTCAGTGTGTCTGACGCTGACAATGTCGCGCTAAAGGTAATTTATATTATTGTTATGCATATGATATTCTTATTAGCAGTATGTGGACATGAATAAAAAATTATATGGTAACTATACATATAATATAACAATAATTGCAGAACTATTAACCACAGCTTGTGATATTACCACCATATTGTACTCTACTCTATGTTTACATGTGTTCTTACTAGTTAAAGCGTAAATGAACCTTGCGTTCTTCTCATTCAGGATTCGGCTTTATTATATGTCATCACTGCGAGTGTGAATCCCTTACTCTCCTCTCAGCTCAGATACAAACATAACACAGCTCTTTAAACAACAGGAGCGTCTAATGTAGCTAACTAACTGACACTAGCTAGTAAGTTCCATAAGCTACCTATTAGGCCACGTTACGTTAGCAAACTAAATGTAACCATAGGAACGACTTTTGTCAATCTGCAAACAACTCTGGCTCAGAACAGTTCGAGACAGACAGACAGCTAACTCATATCTGTAACGTGTTCCTCAGTCAGAGTGACAGTTTAGTCCACCATGTATCGATAACATTTTGCATAGTGAAATTTGGGGACTAGAGTGTACGATTATCAGGGCATCTATATATATATATATATATATATATATATATATAGAACACACATGTGTAAACACGCATCACACACACT
>JAOUQW010000047.1:4278328-4285623 GCA_028565825.1 Olivaichthys viedmensis | reverse complement strand
AGGGCCTAGGTTAGGTGGGTGGGCGGAGTTAGTAAGAGGGGCAGGGTTAGGAGGATGGGCGGAGTTAGAAAGAGGGGCAGGGTTAGGAGGGTGGGTGGAGTTAGAAAGAGGGGCAGGGTTAGGAGGATGGGCGGAGTTAGAAAGAGGGGCAGGGTTAGGAGGGTGGGCGGAGTTAGAAAGAAGGAATAGGATTAGCCTGATAGGTGGGGTTAAGTCGATGGCTGTGGTTTGGCAGAGGGGCCTGAGCAGAGCAGGATTAAGATAATGGGGGGGGTTAGAAAGAGGGGCAGAGTTAAGGTGATGGGCGTGGCTAGGCAGGTGTGCAGTTTACGGCGAGTGGTGCAGTTGGTGTGGTGGGTGGTGTTAACACTTGTAGCTTTACTCACTGATGATCAATACGACTCACTTTATTGATTTGATTCTTTTGAACTACCTGCTCATGTGAATCAAACTCGGCGAGTTTTGATTAATTTGATTCACCATAAAACACTCTATGTTCACAAAAGAACAACTCGTTTACAAATCAGCCATCATTCATCGTACAGCTTCACGACTCACAGAGCAGAGTTACTGCGTGTTTGTGGAGGCATGTGCGTGTGTGTGTGTGTGTGTGTGTGTGTGTGTGTGTACTGACCGTGCGGATCACGCGTGTCTGTTTCTCCGGCGTCGGCCGAAGGCGTGTGAGCCCACGTTAGTGGGGATGAAGCTGCTGCTGCTCGTTCCACCAGAGCGACTCAGGAAGTCTGCCAGCCGGTGTGTGACGCATGTGGCCGTGTTACACGCTCGCTTCTGCACCGCTACACTGCTGCACACACACACAGACACACACACACAAAAACACTGCTTTAACCAAAAAGACACACAAAAAAGAGTGAAGATGTAAAAAGCACATACAATAATCCCCACACACACACAGCATCAAGAACACAAGCAAAAGCATTGAAAATTTACACACTAACACACACTCAAACACACACATACTCAAACCATAGCAAACACAAAACCACACACACTGAAACACTAACATACCTAAAACACTAACTCTCACACAAACACACTTAAGCACTGCTTCAACACAGAAGACGCACACAAAACGAGAAAAGCTGTAGAAAATACACACACTAACACACACACACCTTAAATCAATGACACACATGGGTATAGAGTCGTATAGTGCAGAGCCACAGTGTGTGTTAGTGTAACTCAGCTCTCTTACCTGCTCACACTCCTGTTACTGATGTTCAGCTCAGAGCTAACAGTGTGTATCACACACACACAACACTGTGTGTGAGGGGGTGGAGTTTACGCACATTTATCTCTATTGATTGGCGAATAGACATGTGCCGATAATCAGTCATATGATATATTATATGATATTCTACACACACCATATTGTTATTGTGGACACTTCAAAATATTAAAAGTTAAAATATAAAAATATAAAAAGCTAGAGCAGCTTTAACCTGTCCTATTTGGAAAAGCAGAATAAGGACAGCTAATTCTAAGGGTCCTTCATTTGCACACATTAAAATAACCACTGAAGCAACAAGGGCGGAGCTGTAGTTCAAAATTCCAGAATCATACAGCCAATCGCAAACTTGATTATATGACATCCCCACAATGGTTCTGCTGGAGAAATAGCGTTAACTTTAGCTAAGGTAACTAGTTAGCCGGCTAGCTTAGCTAATATTGCTAAACTATCATAACAAAGTCAGTATTTTATGCTAATCAGTGCCTATGTGCTAGGGATGATGTCACATTATCAAGTTTGCTATTGGCAGATTAAATGTAATTTAAGCTCCACCCTTGACCCAGAGATACTTGTCAATACAGGACGTGTTGGTGTGAGTAGAGTGTGCGTCGTGCACGATGTTGTTGTTCACAATTAAAAAATGGAAGTAAAGCAGCTTCCTGATAGAAAAATATGTTTATTAAACTAAAAACCCCTGATTATGGTACATTGTTTGTTTCACATTTTTTTCAGCTTTGTAATGTGCACTTTCCAAACCCTACATTTGATTGAATATTTTCCTGTGAAGATTACAGAAAATGCAGGATTGAGGTATAAGGCTACGTCCCAAATGCTAGCGTCAGAAAGAAAACGTCTTATTAAAATGTATTATAACAGAAACATCGTCAAGAAACTAATTAACTAATTAGCGGTTCATACAACCCTGACCGAGGGCACAGGGACTTTAAACGCATACGACCTAGCTATATGTTATATATATACAAGGAATTAAAGTGAAAATAAATTTTAAAAAAATCGAGACTGGAAGTGTTTCAAGAGGTGGGACACAGTTTTTTGTTTTGCTAACTTAATTAACCGACTTTTGGTACCTTGTAGGAAGGTAGAAAGTGAGTTATATTTTTAAATATGTGCTAAACATTGATACAGCTCTTCAGTAACGTGTAAATAAACATCCTTGCGTTTACAACAATAAACACAGAAATATATTTATTTTAAATATTATTATTATTAGGCTACAAACTGACGTGACGTTAGTAGCTATCCGCTAGCTATGAGCGACGTAGTAACCTGCAGTGTTGTTATCCGTAACCATGGCAACCACTTCATCGTTTCCTGTCTCGTTCACTTGTTGCACTTGTAGCTATTCACATGGTCACAAGGAAAGTCAGCCAGTTCGCCGTACAGAGTTAGCATCAAAAATCAATAAACTGGAGCTCCCAAGTGGATCTACGCATAATTAGCCTTTGCTTTCTGGGTGGGAAGGAAGGGATTCCTGTTTCTCCTGTCAATCAGAGAGACACTAGCCAATAACAGGCATCTGTTAATGCTCTCCTCTAAGCATGTTCAGCTGCTCTTTGACATTGCATGAGCCCCTCACCCTCCCAGATTGGTAGTTAACCATCAAAGTATTCTAATATGCAGTGCATTATGAGTAATATTCACGGTCACGCCACATTGAATAACACTTGATGAGTTTTTGTTAGAACGGATTCTGTGCGTTCTAGTGTTTGGGACAGAGCCTTAAAAATGGCTGATGTTCTAATAAGAACACCAAGTTTGGTACGATGCCACATTCTCTGCCGAAAGGTACTCATTCAAGAACAAAAAGTAACAGAGGGTGTGTAGCTCTGGAAGGTCAGATCAGTCAATCAGGCAGGAAAATCCACATGCAACAAGAATCAAATAGTTAAAGGATGGGGATAGGGGGTGAATAAAGGAGGGAAGGAAGGAGAGGAAAAAGGAGGATGCATGGGGTTTAGGCGATATCGAGCGTTTCCTCGTAGTTGGCGCTGCGTTTCTTGCCAGGCGTGCCCGCGCCAACGTCAGTCCGTGGGAACGTCTGTAATTTGTGCAGCTCTTGCGAAAGTTTTCCGAGGACGCAGGTGCTGAGGCCGGAGCACCGTTTCGCCAGCACTCGGCCCTCGCTGTCAGGAGACACACATGCACAGAAACCAGCTCATAGGGTCATGCATACACACACACTCATACACACACACGTACAGTCCCTCTATAACTGCATGCACTTATGCATTGTCTCAGAATACACACAGCATGCTGTCTGCTGGGTCCAAACGTCTGAGTGCACTACTGTTATTATTCCATCAGCGATCAAACCCTACCCAGAATTCCAGCGTCCTTTCGTTAATAAGTCCAACACACTTACGTGTGTTCTTATTGTCTAAAAGCATTAGGGATGATTTTGCATAACACATAGAGGCGCATGCTATCAAAACAATAGGTTCGTGTCTAATTGGTGCTCCCTTCGAGGATCTTGGTGCTCCCATCATCATCTTCAAAAATCTGCTTGCTCAAATTCAGGATTGTGGTGGCAACTGGAGATACCCAGACATCTCTGTCCCCAGCAACTTCCTCCAGCTCCCACAGAGGGATAATCCCTCCAGCGAATCACAGATCAACCCCTGGGATCTCCTCTGAGTTGCTTGTGCCTGGTATACCTTCAGTGGGAGGCACCCAGGAGACCTACATATCAGATGCCTGATCCACGTCAAATAACTCCTCTCAATCTGGAGGAGCAACGGCTCTAATCTGATCTCTCCCAAGATTGCTGAACTCCTCAATTTATCACGGAGAGTAACCCCACCAACCTGCCAAGAAAAATGTTGTATCCACAATCTCATTCTTACGGCCACTACCTAAGGGCTCATGACCGTAGGTGAGGGCATGGTATATCAAATGGTAAATCGAGACCTTTGCCTCATGACTCAATTCATGTCACCACAATAGTCCGACGCAGTGACCGTATCACTACCACTACCATGACCGAACCTGTGGTCAATCTTGCGCTCCTTCTTGCCATAACTCGTGAATAAGACTTTGAGATTCTTAAACTCTTTCACTTGGAGTAGGTTATCCCCCCTTCCCGGGAGAGAACCAGGGTTCAGGACTTAAAGAGTGCTGATCCGCATACCGACCACTTCACTTTCTGCAGCAAACCCAGGCTACACTAGAGCCCTCCAAGGCAACATCTGCAAATATCATTCCAGATACCCCTCTTGACCTTGGCTATGCCTTGATATCCTACCCATCATGAACAGGAGAGGGGGCAAAGCGTTGTTAAACAAGCTTGACTTAACACCAAGAATGCTCTCACAGGGATCGATTGGTCTGTAGTAGCAGCCCTGGGACTCCATGCTCCCAAAACCCTTCCCAAGGAATCCTCTGTGGACCTGGTCATGAGCCTTCTCCAAGTTCACAAAGCACATCTAGATAGATCGGCAAACTATCTTACCCCCTAGATTATCTGTAAGAGGGTGAAAAGCTGGTCTACTATTCCATGGCCATGATGGAATCTGTATTGTTCCTCCTGAGTCTGAGGTTCGACTATCGTCCGGAGCCTCCTTTTCAGTACCCAGGTGCATTCTTTACCATGGAGGCTGAGGAGAGTGATACCCTGATAATTGCCACACACCCTTTGGTCCCCTTTTTTAAAGATGGGTACCAATAACTTGGTGCGTCATACTATCCCAAAAAAGTCCATGTGATATTGCAGAGGTGTCTCAGCCATAACAGTCAACCCCCAACATCTAGGACCTTCTGGATTTTCAGGCAAGTCTTGATCACCTCCTGGTGCCTTGCCACGGTGGAGCCTTCCAACTACCTCAATGACTTCAGCCTGGAAGCCTTCAGTCCTGCCTCCTGCATGGGAGACATGTCCCTCAGGGTGGGAAGTTCCTTAAAGTGCCTCAATATATCCAGTCAAGTTCAGAGTTCCACTACCCTGCCTGAACAATAGTTTTGTCAAATGATTTTCCAGAACCTCTTTAAGGTCTGGGACACATCCACAGTTGACTGATCATGTTGAGACGTTTAATCACTGATGGAAAAAATACAGCACTTGGTAGTGCACTCAAAGTGTAGTGTATGTAGAACATGCTCCCACAGTGTTTGGTCCCATTGGCAAAAGAACATCAGTATCATGCTGTCATTCCATAAAATATTTTTTAAAAGGGTTAAAAGGTTTTCATGCATTCAGGATTCTTTAACATTTCCTTTGAAGGCAAGCAAAGGGTTATTTTACATTCCTCAAATCAAAGAAGGTAAAACTCATCCATGCAGGAGGATTGTGGTGGATCATTTGCTGCTTAGAACTTAAATATATTTCTACTAAAATGTGTTATAAAGTGCCATTAAAACAACGTACCTCCGTCTCACTAATTCCGACAGCGGATTGGATTTTTTTAAACCCTTCATGGATTAAAATGTGTGTGTTGACTGCTTTTAACAGAACGATTTGTCCTTTGCTCAGATCAAAATACGAATATTGAGATGGATCACAAAATCATTTCATGTCATAAGTGCCATAAACATGATCAAAATTATTAATAATATTTACAACGTTTCTTTTACCCAAAATGTAGTCAATCAGCCAATGTTTGGAGCTACAAGGCTAATGTAGCTAACAAGTAGGGGAAGCTTATAGCCGCCAGTTCAGCATTGTGCAAACTGCATGTCTAAATCATCTCACCTCAAAGTATTTAGCTACCAAGTTGGATAGCTATTTAGTTATTTATGTTTGGCTACTCCAATGATGCCCCCTCAGTGTAAAACTAGCCAGTAATAGCTTGCTAATTATTTATCTTTAGGTAACATACTTCAAAGACAGCCTCTTTTACCCAATTATTAATGATTAAAAAATATTTTTTAATTAATTTCAGTCTGGCACATGAATATGATGACTACGTAATACACTTGACCAGCTTCAAGATTTTACGCTGTGGCTGTTTTTATCTCTGTGCCGTCCTTTTGTCCATTTACATTTACTGCACCATGTTAAACTGGTGGCTATAAGCTTCCATGCTAAACTGGATTCTATAAGCACCATGATAAACTAGAGGCTATACGCTTCTACGTTATCTCATAGCTCCAGTGCAAAACTAAAGAAGCAAACTTCAGACAGTAAACATGTCGCAGCTGACTGACTAGATTTGGAGTAAATGGACGTTGTGGACAAATTTTAGTTTTCATCAAACTATCACGTTAAGCAAACTATTAAATAAATAACTGGTAAATAAATGGTAAATAAATAATAAATGAATGGTAAATAAATAGTAAATAAATGTTAAATAATTAATAAATGGTAAATAAATAGTAAATAAATGGTAATTAAATAGTAAATAAATGTTAAATAAATAGTAAAAAATGGTAAATAAATAGTAAATAAATGGCAAATAAATCATAAATAAATAGTAAATAAATGGTAACTTAATAGTAAATAAATAAGTACCTGTTGCTGTCAGTCCTCTGCTCCGTCTCCTCCACTGTCATCTGCACAAACTCTTTAACGATGGCGTTTAGTAACCTGCGAGCTTCATAGTCACTCAGCACCACTCGCTCTGGTAGAGAGTCTAACACAGGTCTGCCGTAAACACACACACACACACATTAGCAAACAGACACACACACTACACACATACACTCTACAGAGAGTAAACATCCGCTTGGCTTTCAGTCTGATCTGCACAAAAGCCGTAAGTGAAGCCGTCCAATCAGCCAAGAGATCAGATTTATAATCAGTTCAATTGTTCAACTGTTAGCAGTATTCACACACACACACACACACACACACACACACACACGCATACACACACGCATACACACACACTCATACGGCACACAATGAGTGTTGACACACTGATCTGATTGTTGAATATTGAAATTTAAATTTAAATAAATTGCTTATAGTTTTTAGTCTCTCTTCATAGTAAAATAACGATGGATGTCTCAGTGAAAATAAACACACACAATATAAGCACTAACTACATTACACTCAGCTTTCAATTACTAATATTAATCCACATTTCCA
>JAOUQW010000047.1:4270828-4275828 GCA_028565825.1 Olivaichthys viedmensis | reverse complement strand
TCCTGAACGCAGCTCCAGCTCACACTCATATATCCACCACACTAGAGGGTGTGGCCTAGTTAATTATCCCACATTGTCCAATCACGAACGAGGTCTGTGGATGATATCCTATTAGACACATCCATTCACAGAGTCTCGTCTGTGTGACATCATCGTTTATGTGTGGATGAAGATCAGTGCTTCAGAGAGAACTGAATAAAATGAACCTCCAAACACAGATGAAGCTGGCAGGTAGAGACGGAGAGCTCCATCTGCTGAGGAGACACACACACACATGAGCAGGACCAGAGTTCTTCTCCTACTGACTTCCATTAACAGCTCAAGACACTTTTATCTTGTTGTCTGGCTCTTGTGATTTTTTAGAGAAACCGGATGTTCATTTGATCCACAAGTTTACTGATAATTTTACAGCTTCACTTTATCTTTGACTCGGTTCCAGGGTTCCTGGACTTAGCCAAGAACTTAGATAAGAACTTAGCCAGGAACTTAATCAGGAGCTAAACCAGAAACGTAACCATGAGCTTAACCAGAAACTTAACCAGAAATTTAACCAGGAACTTAACGAGGGACTTAGCCAGTAACTTAGCCAGGGACTTATCCAAGAACTTAGCCAGAGACTTATCCAAGAACTTAGCCAGGGACTTATCCAAGAACTTATCCAAGAACTTAGCCAGGGACTTATCCAAGAACTTAGCCAGAAACTTAGCCAGGGACTTAGCCAGGAACTTAACCAGAAACTTAACCAGGATCTTAGGCAGGAACTTAGGCAGGAACTTAAGCCCCAAAACTATTCCTGGCTAAGTTCTGTTTGAGCTTAACCCTGTCCAGTGGGAGGAGACCAGCAGCCAGTTGCAGCAGGTGATTAAGGTAATAAGTGGATCCTGAACCATTCTTTAAGAGTAATTTGTTTAAAATTAGCGCTGTGTCGAATTTTGGTTGTGACTAGTTCAAACTTTGTCACACAGAGTGACGTTTTACACCATCACCAGCCAATCGGTAACACGATCCGGCTTCAACAGGAAACATTCCATCTTGTTAGCGCCCGTCTTTTTCAATATGACATATTTACTTTTAGCAGGTTCTGTCTGTTGAGTTCGTCATGTTTTAACCGTGAATAAATAAACTAAATCCAAAACCATTATACTTTAAAATAAAGTCGTGACTCAAATTCTCCATTGCTTGTACATTGCTTGTACATTGTATTTGTACTTTAAGCTGGTATGCGCTTGTGCAATGAATTTAATCGTTAATTTAATAACAAACCAAAGCAACAACACTTAACTAAGCTGCTGCAAACTGAACATTTAAATACAGTGAACAACAGAGAAAGGTCACTCTTTTTTTTTTAATGAGTGAGAAAGAATTGAGTTATGGGTGAAAATTTGCCCCCAAAATTAACAGTGTATTTTAGGCAACTGTAGGGAATTTTCAGATTTTATTAATTTGCAAAACTAGCAGTAAAGTAATTGGTCCTTTAGGTTTTAAAGTGATGTTTTATATTCTGAAGTTTTCAGTTTGTTGGATGATAGTCTTTGGGAGGGTCTGGTTGACGGGAAATGAAGACAGTGAATACAAGTGCAAGCATTTAATAACAAATCAACAGAACATACATGAACTCGGGCTAGACATACGAACAGCGTAGACATAGCATACAGGCATACATAGACAATGTTTGACAATGTGGACAGAAACACCGGGGTACATATTCACACTAATTAGGGACTAACAGGGAACAGCTGGGAACAATGAATGACAGGACAGGGCGTGCACAAGACAGAAACCACACATAAAGCACATGACGCTCGTTGTCATAGCGATTTCCAAGCGTGGAAGTTCACTGCGGCAAGTTCATGACAGAACCCCCCCCTTGAAACGCGTGGTTCCCGACACGCGAAAACGGGAACCCCAAGGGGGCCCTGGGTCCGTGGGCTCAATGTCCATGCCTGGATGGATGACCAAAAGCTGGCATTGGAGGTACGATTATGTTCTCTGTGGAGCTAAGGAGCGGAGCAACAATGTTGTCCACGAAACTGGGGTGCAGAGCAATGATATCATTCGCAAAAGTTGCAATCCGCAAAGCCTGGCAGCGGATCAACGATGTCCTCCATGGGGTCAGGAAGCTGAGCGGGCATCGACCCCCGCGAAGCCAGGGGGCGGAGCCAAGATGCAATCTGTAAAGCCTGACGGCGGATCAATGGCATCCCCTGCAACGGCAGGCAGTGGAGCGACAACGTCATCTGTGAAGCCTGGGGGCGGAGCCAAGATGCAATCTTCAAAGCCTGGTGGCGGATAAACGACATCCTCCGCGAAGGCAGGTGGCAGAGCGATGTCCTCAGCGGGGTCAGGGAGCTGAGCAAAGACATCATCCGCGAAGGCGGGCAGTGGGTCCAGGAACATCTCGTCTAGTGGGAAGAGAGATACCCAGTCAGAGCTGGGCACCAGGAACTCCTCCCCACAGATGGATGGTACGACCTCATCACTGGCATGTGGAGTCGAAGTGGGAAGGAAAAGTGTCGTGCAGGACAGGAGAGACCTTATACAGGACAGGGGAAGCCTCAGGCCGAGCAGGAACGACCTCGGCGCTGGTCTCTGGAAGTGCAGGAACCACCTTCGTGCTGGTCTCTGGCAGTGCAGTAATGACCTCAGCGGCCGTTAGCCACCCCCAAAAAATTCCCCAAAAGCCACCCCTCCTCTCCTGGGAGGCTTCTGAGCTTGACTGGCGGTGCAACGAGCAATCTCTGTGGCTGGCTCAGAGGCGGGGTGGGGAGGCGAGCTGCCGATGCACGGTGAACAACGCCAGGGCAGCGGTGAAGAAAGCGAGCTGTTATTGCTGCTCTTCGACCTCTCTGCGCAGCTCGACCCAGCCCGCTGCATCCATAGTGGGGCTAAGTATTCTTTCTGGAGGAGACCCAGCAAGAACGGATGTTACTGAAACGGGCTTCACTGGAACGGGCTTCACTGGAACGGGCTTTATTGGATGAGCTTCACTGGATCGGGCTTTACTGGAACGTGCTTCACTGGAACGAGCTTCACTGGAACGTGCTTCACTGGAACAAGCTTCACTGGAACGTGCTTCACTGGAACGTGCGTCACTGGAACGGGCTTCACTGGAACGTGCTTCACTGGAACGTGCTTCACTGGAACGTGCGTCACTGGAATGGGCTTCACTGGAACGAGCTTCACTGGAATAAGTTTTACTGGATCGGGCTTTACTGGAACGAGCTTCACTGGAACGTGCTTCACTGGAACGGACTTTACTGGAACGGGCTTCACTGGAACGGGCTTTACTGAAACGAGCTTTACTGGAACGGGCTTTACTGGAACAGGATTTGCTGGATCCGGCTTTATTGGATCGTGATTTACTGGCAGAATGGACTCGACTGAAACGGACTTCCCCTTACATCGACGTCTACGACCTTGCGGCAGCTCCTCCTCCTATTGTGAACTATACAAGGAATATGATTATTTACTGAGAATTTGGACAAACTGCCTGACACTCAAAATAGACAAAGATCAGTGAGGAAATAAATTCCAAAAAACTGGTTTATTCAGTTTCATTACACTTTAGAATAATGTGAAGTGTTTAAATTACACATTAGATTGTAATAAAT
Source organism: Olivaichthys viedmensis (assembly GCA_028565825.1). Lineage (NCBI taxonomy): Eukaryota > Metazoa > Chordata > Actinopteri > Siluriformes > Diplomystidae > Olivaichthys > Olivaichthys viedmensis. Next base: position 4,272,217 of record JAOUQW010000047.1, on the reverse strand, counting down.
GATTACTCATGTGCTAATAATCAGCAATGAAGAGATGCTTATAAAAAATTTGCACCGTAGATTTTCTTGGTACACCGTGGTACTTCAAAAGAAGTCATTGACCGACAGAAGCGGATTAAAGTTCCGTGATCATGATGAATGTGTACAGAAGAGTGTAAACTCTGGGACACGCCTTGTTAGACTTCTCTAGAACCTGTTAGTGTCAGAGCAGGAGGGTGCGGCCCCACACACAGAGAGGAAATGAACTGTAATAGGTCGAGTGTGAGCCTCCATCACATCCATCACACGCCCACCCTGAAGAGACACATAACATCCGCACATCGCCATGGCGATCTGATTCACTTTATTCTCTTTAAGGAGTTGATACACTGATTAACAGAACAACATACATCTCTCACACACACACATACACGCACACACACACTCACAAAGTCACACTTACACTCACACACCCTCACACAGTCACACTTACACACACACACACACACACACTCATTCACACACACACACACACACACGCATATTCACTCATACACTCACACACACACACACACTCATTCACGCACACACACTGACATCACACACACACACACGCATACACACTCATATTGATGCACACACACACAGACTCATACGCATATTCACTCACACACACACACACACTCAAACTCACAAATACACACTCTCACACACACTCAAACTCACAAATACACACTCAGATACACACACACACTCACACACAGACACACACACTCAAACACACAAAGTTTAGGGTAGGATATATATATATATACACAAGCGAACACTTTATTAGGAAAACTATACTAATACTGGGTACTTTATCAGGAACACCATACTAATACAGGGCACTTTATTAGGAACACTATACTAATACTGGGCACTTTATTAGGAACACTATACTAACACTGGGCACTTTATTAGGAACACTATACTAATACAGGGCACTTTATTAGGAACCCTATACTAATACTGAGCACTTTATTAGGAACACTATACTAATACTGGGCACTTTATTAGAAACACTATACTAACACTGGGCACTTTATTAGGAACACTATACTAATACTGGGCACTTTATTAGGAGCACTATACTATACTGAGCACTTTATTAGGAACATTATACTAATACTGGGCACTTTATTAGGAACCCTATACTAATACTGGGCACTTTATTAGGAGAACTATACTAATACTGGGCACTTTATTAGGAACACTATACTAATACTGGGTAGGGCCTCCCTTTGCTCTCAAAACAGCCTCAATTCCTGGTGGCATTGATTCCACAAGATGTTGGAAACATTCCTTTGAGGTTCTGGTCCATGTTGACATGATTGCATCACGCAATTCCTGCAGATTTTTCAGCTGCAC
>JAOUQW010000047.1:4244898-4260729 GCA_028565825.1 Olivaichthys viedmensis | reverse complement strand
GGCAAAAAATGAACTCAATCTACTGTAGAATAAGTCTGTAATGTAATGAAACGTGGAGAAGGTGAAAGGGGTGTGCCAGATCCATTTTACTGCAAATCACAGTTTTTCTAAAGTGTCTTTCAAATTTGATGATTATTTCAGGTCCAGAAACACCTTTAAGTATTACAAACTGTGCATTTTAGTAAAAATGTGTCCGTTATTTACTGAAATAGGGAAAATAATTCGAAAAGAAGACCCTAAGAGAGTTACTAAATAGCTCAGATGGGAGACGGGGTTATTTGGTTCTGGGTATATAGACACAATAACAGAGGATTCATGTGTATCTCTATTTCTGTTGGTACAAAAATAGAGTTAATAAAAATACCCAGGACAGGATATGAGCACACTTAATCCCCATGCATGACAACACACACAGAGACGAGGGGTTGTTTACACTCCAAGGTCACACACAATCATCACTGATATTATACATTCAAATATAAATAATAAAATATAGATCATTTATATATATATATATATTTATTTATTTATAATGATAATTTTCTCTAAAACTGCATTATTATATATTAGTTAATTCATTGAAAATTGTAGTCTTGCCATAAATCCTTCTTTTTTTTTTTACTATGTTTAATCTTCTAAGTGTAGAGATTTTGGACTAAATAAAGATAAATAAAGTTTGTTGTTATTATTATTATTACTTTCAAAGAGGACGATATTAAATGTTACTTATAGGACAGCTGTGGTGAGATTATAGATACTTTTTCATTGCCTGAAACTGAAACTAATTGATAAATATATTTTCTATCGTTAGAAACTGAGTTCACTAAATCCAGCTAGCTTGCGTTATCTTGCTATAAAATAAGCTAGCTAGCTTTACAGCGAGTGGCAGTGTTACAGTGTTACTAGCCGAGTTAGCTTACATGCTAGCAACGTTTGTTTCAATGCTATATCATGGTGGAACTACTTTTCTCGGCAGAAGAAATCGTCACAATTGAAAACACATTTCACAGGCGTTGTGTTTATGTTTATCACATGCCCCTTGTGTAGTGTTGTGTATGTGTGTGTGTTGTACCTGCAGGCTGGACAGTGTGAGACGACGTGCTTCGTCTGACAGTGTGGCGATGTGGACAGTAAACGGACTGTCGGGGATGTGTTCATTATTAAACTTGATGGACACTTCGTAATCACCTGAAGGACATCAAAGGAGACAAGACGACATTACACACTGATTCTGACACAGACCTGACCACCACTCTGTGTGTGTGTGTGTGTGTGTTACTTAGGTTAAGGTTAAGGGGAGAGTGAGTGAGTGAGTGAGTGTATGCGTGTGTTACTGAGGTTAAGGTTAGGGGGTGAGTGAGTGTGTGTGTGTGTGTGTGTGTTACTGAGGTTAAGGTTAGGGGGTTAGTGAGTGTGTGTGTGTGTGTGTGTGTGTGATGTACCAGGCTCCTGTACGATGTAGGAAACTCCACATGATCCGTCCTTCCTGTCCTCGAAGTTGATCTCAGCTTTGCTCGGTCCCTCCACAGCGATGGACAGTCCTCCTGCTCCGGCTTCTCTCGTCCAGATACTGAACTCAGCTGGAGAACCCGGGATTAGAACGGAGAGAACGAGAACCACAATCAGGAAGTGTTATAAACCTCAGAATGTTAGAGAGAGAGAAGAACTCTTAAATCCCTTCATTCATTTTCCTCATTTATTACTAAATTCCTCCCAATGTTTTTAATTAATATGCTACATTCTTCTTCTTCTCTTCTTTTTCTTCTTCTCCTCTTCTTCTCCTCTTTCTTCTTCTTTTTGTTCTTTGTCTTCTCCTCTTTTTTGTTCTTTTTCTCTCCCATTTTTCTTTCACTTTTACTATTTTTATTTCTTTGTTTTTCCACTTTCCTTTCTTCTTGCTGTCTTTCTTTCTTTCTCATTTTTCTATTATCCTCTTTTTCTTTCTTTATCTCTCTTTTTGCTCCTTTATCTTTCTTTCTTTACCTTTTTTCTCTCTTTTTTCCTACTCCCCCCTCCCCTCCTTTTTTTCTTTCTTTCTTTACCTTATTCTTTCTTTTTCTTCCTCCTTTTCTTTCTTTAATTCTTTCTTTCTCAAACTCATGTTCATGACTACTTAGGGTTCTCACCCTTCTAAGGCTCCGTCCCAAACACTAGAACCCACACAGACTCTAACGTTCTAACGTTCCTTCTTGATGGTGGTTATTTAATGTTTGGTTTATAAATGTAGCATTCAGACGAGTGTGTAATGAAATGAAGTGTAAAGTTCTGTGGAACATAAAGCTCGAGGTCACACTGGTTTACTGTTTCTGTCAGGATTTAGCGCTAATCTCATACGCTAATGGGTAATTAGCCTGTTAGCTAGCAGGCTATTCCTGCTCCTTGTTCCTCTATGTTGGTTTGTTGAGTGTGTGTTGGACGTACTGGACACTCTGGCGATGCCTCTCTGCAGTCCGGTTCCTCCAGCGCGTACTTTATGTGCCCCGCCCTCCCCCAGGGGCCCCACAGTGAAGAGGAAAGGGCTGCCGGGGACATGATGGCCGCCGTACTTGACGCTCACCGTGTGGGAGCCCATCTCTTTGGGGACGAAGCGAACGCTGTACGTGCTGTTGTCACCTTCGACGATCTCGGCATCCAGCACCTTTCCTCCAGGACTCGTCACCTGCGCCGTCATCGTCTGCGCTCCGTCTGAAAAAAAGAGCAGAGGGAGGGCACTTCACTCCCGTGTACACTCCCTAGGGCCCCTACAGTAAGGGGCAATGATGTACAACATCAAACCATTAAAATAATCCATGTAGAATAATTAAAAATATTTATTTACTCCCAAGAAATGACTACAAATGGCCTAGCAACCATTTTTCACCTTTTGCCCTCAATACAAGTGCCAGGACCTATGAATATGCATGAATATGCAAATTTGGAAACACCCTCATGTCCTCCTGCCATCCCTAATAGCCCTAATATCGCTAACTTAGCTAGCGGGTTAGCTAACTGCTAGTAAACTAGCTCTCATTAGTCACATGTGGACACGACTGGGATTTCAGTATCAGAGTCTCGAGTTACAAACCTGTTAAAATATAACATTACCACGACAACCATCATCTGTTCATCACTAACATTAGCTAAGTCATCTAACGAACTAGCTTAGCCCAAAGGTTCTGAAACTAAGAGCTAAATGTTTCCAGGTACCACGTCGTCATCCTCTAATAACTCGCATATCAGACATGATTGGTCCAAAGCTGTACAGCCTATTTAGTGACATCACAAACTGAGCTCATACATAGCCCTGCCCCCAAATCAGCTTTACTGAGTAGTACTGAGAAAGTCTCTGATTTAAACGGAAAAATGTGAATTTAGCAAAAATGTGTTCACAAATTTGACCCAAACACTGAAATCTGTATAAGTCTTCTTTGATCTTGTGCTTTTGATGTATTTATTTTTATTTCCCTACAGTAGTTCTTCATTGATCTTGTGCTTTTAATGTATTTATTTTTATTTCCCCACAGTAGTTCTTCATTGATCTTGTGCTTTTGATGTATTTATTTTATTTGAAGTTTGAATAATTTGATTTAATGTCGCAGCTCGTTGATTGATTTAAATGTGATTAAACATATAAACTCAACTGGATTCTTTAAAGCATCTCCCTCATTGGCTGTGGGATTTGGGCTCGTGTGATTGGTCAGTGAGTCATCGTTATGCTACTCTGTGATTGGCTGTTTACCCTCAGGTTTGGCGGTGAGAGAGCCGAAGCTGCCGAAGCTCTCTCGGCCGAGGAGAGAGCCGAACACATCTCTGAAGGGATCTCCCCCGAGCTGCGTGCTCTCCTCCACATGCACCTCACGCTTCGTCTCGCCGCCCCGTGTCTTACTGATCTCTGTGCGCTCGGTGCGCGTGTACATGTGACTGCTGCGTGTAAACGTCCGCGTCAGACGCTCCTGAGCCGACACCATCTGAAACCAGTTCCCTGAGAGAGAGAGAGAGAGAGAGAGAGAGAGAGGGGGGCATTTATTTATGATGTAACAGAAATTAGATACACAGAATAAATACAACACCAAGTCGACCTGATCGTCTAATAAACTTCACTCAAGATGATAAAATAATGGACTGGCTCTTAATGTGGCCACCAAGAGGACTCAACCAAGGGGAAGCTATAAAAAAAAAGGGTACTAGGGAGGTGAAGTGGACAAGAGGAGTAGATAGGTGTTGGAGTGAGTGACGGTGTGAGTGGCGGTGTTGGTGTGAGTGACGGTGTGAGTGATGGTGTTGGTGTGAGTGACGGTGTTGGTGTGAGTGACGGTTTTGGTGTTGGTGTGAGTGACGGTGTCAGTGATGGTATGAGTGATGGTGTGTGTGAGTGATGGTGTGAGTGACGTGTGTGTGAGTGATGGTGTGAGTGATGGTGTGAGTGACGGTGTATGTGAGTGATAGTGTGAGTGAGGGTGTGAGTGAGGGTGTGAGTGACGGTGTTGGTCCTCACCAGGGATTTTGAGGTTGAGGTCACACAGGCTGCCGACAGATGCGATGGATGGAGCCTGTCTCTTCCTCGTTATACTCTCCTTCATCCTCCCTTCACCTGTCACCTTCACCGTGTACGGACTACCTGTAGGGGGGCGGGGCAACACCATGTGATCATTTAATCTGTCTGTCTAATCACTGAGCGAGAGATAGAGAGAGACAAAGAGAAAGAGAAACAGACAGACAGACAGACAGACAGAGAGAGAGAGACACAGACAGACAGAGAGACAAACAGACAGACAGAGAAAGAGACAGAGAAAGAAAGACAGGCATACAGACAGACAGAGACAGACAGACAGGCAGACAGAGAGAGGGAGAGACAGACAGACAGATGTAAACTATAACTGACCTGGGATGTGTTTATCAGCGAATTTGATGTTGATGATGTAATTTCCTGGTTCAGTGGGACAGTAGGTGACTCTGCACGTCCCGTCCTCAACGTCCTCACACTTTATATCCACTTTACTCGGCCCCTCGATGGACAGACCCAGTCCTCCATAACCTTACAGACAGAAAGACAGACAGTCAGATAGACAGAGCTCTCTGTCTGTCTATCTCACTCTCTCTCTCTGTATCTCTGTATCTCACCTGCGTTCCTGGTGTCCACGAAGAACTCATTGATGGTGAAGGTGTGAGCTTCAGACAGTCCCTTGCCGAACGCTCTGACCCGACCAGCGTCTCCAATCTCTGAGGGTCCCACCATGATCTTAAAGGGGCTGTTGTTTACATGAGCCCCAGCCTTCCTCACGCTCACCTCGTGCTCACCCACCTCCTTCGGGGTGAATGAGATACCTGCAGTACACACACACAGACACACACACACACACACACACACATAATCAGCTCATACACATCATACACAGGGCGTGTCTTCATCAGTGCCTGTGATTTAAGGGCAGTGTGTGTGCGTATTGTGTGCATGTGTGTTTATTGTGTGTGTGTGTGTGTGTGTGTGTGTATTGTGTGTTTATTGGGTGTATGTGTGTGTGTACCGATGTGTCTGTTAGGCAGGGTTCTCAGTAGACAGGGTTGTTCTGCTCCTGATGGTGCTCTGATGCTGGCGGTTAACGAGCTCAGATCCGTCTCACTGATCTTCAAAGAGACATCGGTTGCCGTGCCGACGTTCAGCTGAGACGTCCTGAGAGAATCATCACCTACACACACACACACACACACACAAAATCAACACATTAATAACTCAGGTAGAAACTAAATTCACCTACATTAAACCCTAGATGTCTAACCCCTAAATATGACCCTTAAACCTACCCCTTACCCCCTATCTCCTATCCCCTACCCCGTATCCCCTAGCCCCTACCCTCTATCCCTTCCCCGTACCTGTGATCTTGGCAGTAAAGGGGCTGCCTGCAATGTGTTTGCTGTCGAATTTGACGATGATGCTGTAATCCCCCGGGGCGGTGGGCAGGTAGGACACAGTGCACGTCCCGTCTTTATTATCCTTACAGCTGATCTCGGCTTTAGACGGTCCTTCTACAGCCAGAGACAGTCCACCTATACACACACACACACACGCAGATGGACACACACAGACGGGGACACACACGCGCGCACACACACACACACACACACACACACAGGGGACAGATTTAACACATTTTATCCTTGGCGCATATTAGTCTTTGAATACAAGCAGGCCATATTAGTCACTTCAGCTACATTAGCTATATTAACTACATTAGCATAGTTGTGTTATTGTTTACCTTCTTTAGCGTTCTTGGTAACCACGGTGAAGGTGGCGGGTTTGTTCACCGTACCGTGACACAGGCCGGGACCGTAAGCCGTCACCATGCTGCTGTCAGCGGCGTCCACGTAGAACTGCATTGGACTTCCTGTGGAGGAGTTCATTTATCCCCAGTATGACAGATAGTTAGCACATAGTTAGACTGTTAGCTAACCGCTAGTAAACTAGCGTTCATTACTCACACGAGTGGGATTTCAGTATCAGAGACTTGATTTACATCCTCATTTTCTCCCTGATTTATTTAACAGCAGCTCAAACCTGTCAGAATATAACGTTACCATGACAACCACCATCTGTCCTTTACTAACGTTACCTAAGTAGGCTAGCTAGCTAGCTTAGCACAAAGGTTCTGTAGCTAAAAGCTAAAAGTTTCCAGGTACCACGTCGTCATCTTTTAATAATCCGCATATCAGACCGTGATTGGTCCAAAGCTGTGGAGTTTATTTAGTGACATCACAAACTGAGCTTGTATGTAGCCCCGCCCCAAAACAGTTTTATACAGTAGTATCTACATCAGAATATATAATATCCATCATCTTAATGTAAAGCCTCTGTGCATAAAGTCCTGCTGTTGACTGGATATTCGCTCCTTTGATCTTGTGTGATCTCCTTTGTTGTATTTATTTTATTTGCAGTTTGAATAATTTGCCATTTTAATAATTACCATATTTTAACATATCGGACCGTGATTGGTCCAAAGCCGTGGAGTTTATGTAGTGACATCGCACACTGAGTTCATACGTAGCCACGCCCCCCCCCGAATCACTTTTAGACAGAAGTACTGATAAAGTCTCTGTTTGTAAATAGAAAACATTTAGTGAATTTAGCGCCCCCTAGTGAGTGTCCTGTACATTTTCACTTAACGTGGCTCAGCTCTTATCTCCACTGAATCTGTTTCCCTCGGTCACAAAGCTGTGTTCAGATTTACAGGCCGAGACGGGAAAAGATGCTGAGCCAGGGTCTGTGGTTGATATAGTTACCTGACGGCTTGGCAACCTCAAAGATGGCTAAAAACCCTACAATGAGTGAACAGGAAGTCGTACCTGGGATGTTAATCCCGTCGTATTTAATGTCCATCTCGTGCAGCCCTTTCTCTGTGGGGACGAATTTCACCGTGATGGTGCCATCTTTATTGTCCTTGATCAGAGGACGAGCCGTTTTACCTGACGGCATGCGGACCTCACCTGAAACACACACACACAAACACACAGACGAACACACATACTGCTAAATTAACTGAGGTCTGTGCTTTTAGTCTTATAAACCCGCACCTTACTGTTTTACTAGGTTATACGCTAACAGCTAACTGGAGCTGAGAAAAACGTGAGGTTCCTGCAGGGTTCCTTACCGGTTAAAGCTCCCTGCTGCACACTGAAGGGGATGAGCAGGTTAACGGGACGGAACACAGGCTGCTTAGTGTCTATTGGAACCACGGGTTCCTTCGTAGCCTAAAAAAAGAATAAAAACACAACAGTGTAGATCCCATGAACAGAACTTGTGGATCTAAGAACATTCAATCTGTCAGGTGTTCTGAGGACATTTTTAAAGAATGTTTATAAACGTTCCTACAACGTCCATGCAACTTTTATTAGTCGTAGAAATATTAACGCTAACGTTTCCATAATGTTAAGTTTTTGTTTAATTGGGAACGTTATGAAACAAACGGTTATTACAGCAGATGTTTTTAGATTGTTATTTTTGGAACAGTCTGACGTTCTCAGAACCTGTCGTATAGTTACTGAACATTCTGATAATGTTCTCTGTTAGCTGGGTTCTGATTAATTACGCAGAACCCCAAAATAGAGGTCCAAAAGTCTGAGTGCAAGACCAAGAACTTTTTATTCCTGTTTCCTATTCGCTCACATTTGTTTTCCTGTTTCCTATTCGCTCATGCTTGTTTCCTATTGGCTCACATTTGTTTTCTTGTTTCCTATTGGCTCACATTTGTTTTCAGGTTTCCTATTGGCTCACATTTGTTTTCCTGTTTCCTATTGGCTCACATTTGTTTTCCTGTTTCCTATTGGCTCATGCTTGTTTCCTATTGGCTCACATTTGTTTTCAGGTTTCCTATTGGCTCACATTTGTGTTCCTGTTTCCTATTGGCTCACATTTGTTTTCCTGTTTCCTATTGGCTCACGCTTGTTTCCTATTGGCTCACATTTGTTTTCTTGTTTTCTATTGGCTCCTAGATGAACTTGGCACAAATCAAAATAAACTAACACGAATTTTCACATCCCACATCCTTTCACTTTCACTTCCCGTTATTGCTCCTAATGACGTTTATAAAGAGCTTCGTCCGCCATTTTGAAAAGTAAACTGTGTCAGATCACAGCAATGCCTTCTGGGTAAATTGTTTCCTTGAAGTGGCAGAGGAGATTTAAGTGAACGAGGGTCGTGTGCTGCTCACCTGTACGGTGAAGGGGCTGTTGGGAATGTTCTGTCCTCCGAAGCGGATGGTGATGACGTATTTTCCCGGCTCCGGTGCCGTGTAGTAAATGTCGAAGGTTCCGTCGTAGTTCTCCATGACGTCCAGGTCCAGCTCGGCTCCGTTGGGAGTGAGAACTTTACATGTCACCTTCCCTTTCCCAGCAGCCTTAGCGTCCACGCTCAACACCGTCTCCTCACACATCTGAATGTTAGGCCCCAGACTGGCTGCTCCGAAAAACACAAACAACAACAATAAACACAAACAACAACAATAAACACTCAAACACAAACAGCTAGCATTAATAATCACAGGACTGAATGAGTGATATGTATAAAGTACATATTAAACAAACTTACTGACTCCGTGTCCTCCAATAGACACTGAAAACACAAACACATTTAGTCTGTTGTTATTATTTTTAGTAGTATATTAGCAGTATCAAAACACGTTACATTCAGCCTCACACTAAAAAGTGTCGTTAGTTTGTGCCTTTATTATACTTTAGCAGATTTTATCATGATTCTGGTGCACAAAATGGCCGTGGACGTTTTTTTTTCTTTGTAAAGCTAGTTGTTTAGCTTCCTATGGGCATTATTAGGAGCTAGCTACGTAGAAAATGCTAATAAGCACAGTGGAGGTATCTAAGCAAGTAAATCTTTAAGATCTTTAATCTTTTGTTTCATCTCATTAATGAACAGAAGAACTGAAACTTCAGAACATTTTGTCGTTTCCATTTCCAGTTTTGGCCAAAACGTAATTGGGTTTTCAAATAAATGTTACAGTTGAATTGCTGTAAAAAAGGAGATCGTTAGAACATTACTAAGTAGTGCACACTACAGAGGGTTAGAGGTAATCAGTGTACCTGAAAGTAGACACTTGCTGGCATCTCCAGTGGGCGTGGCGTGAATGGAATAAGGTGAAAATGGAATCTGATTTCCTCCATATTTAATGGTAATGGTGTAGCGTCCGCTCACATCAGGGACATAGGAGACGGTGTAGGTGCCATCTTTATTGTCCTGTATGCTCGCTTTCTTCGGCTTTCCTTCAGGATCCTGCAGGAAAAAAAAAATAAATAAAATGTATTTTTATCAAAGTCCCATTTATCGACTTGCATACAGTGTGATATAGAAATCACTGAAAAGCAGTTAGCGTACAGGATTAGCGCATTCCAGAACTCAAGTAGCAGTTAGCGTACAAGATTAGCGCTTTACAGAACTCAACTAGCAGTTAGCGTACAGGATTAGCGCTTTACAGAAATATACAATTACACTATACACAACTACTCAATGTGTGTGTGTGTATAGGTGTGTGTATGAAAGTGTGTGTGTGTTTGTGTGTATAGGTGTGTGTGTGTATGTGTATGTGGGTGAGTGTGTATAGGTGTGTGAGTGTGTGGGTGAGTGTGTGTATAGGTGTGTGTGTGGGTGAGTGTGTGTGTGTGTGTGTGTGTGTGGGTGAGTGTGTGTATAGGTGTGTGTGTGTGGGTGACACACACCTATACACACACTCACCCACACACACACACACACACTCACCCACACACACACTCACCCACACACACACCTATACACACTCACCCACACACACACACACCTATACACACACTCACCCACACACACACACACACACTCACCCACACACACACACCTATACACACTCACCCACACACACACACCTATACACACACTTACCCACACACACACACACACACACACACACTCACCCACACACACACCTATACACACTCACCCACACACACACACCTATAAACACACTCACCCACACACACACACACACACACACACTCACCCACACACACACACACACACCTATACACACTCACCCACACACACACACACACACCCATACACACACACACACACACACACACTCACCAGGATCTGCACGGTCAGAAGCCCCTTTCCGGCGTCGCGGGCATCGATGGTGAACTCCACCGGTATACTCGCTGCCACGCCCGCAGTGTCGAGCCCCGGACCACTCGCCCGGACCTTACTGGCATCATGAGTCGGGCCAGAGTTCACCTTAAACGGACTGTAACACACACACACATTACACACACACACACACACACACACACACATCAGATTACATACACACACGCACATTCACACACACAGGTGTGATTTCACATCTGATTATTTTATATATACATTATTGTACTGCATTATTTGATCAGCACATGTTTAATCACTGAGTCTCATTCCCGATAATAATCAAAACCATGTTGTCATTTGTAAACAATATGGCCGCCACAGGCTGATGAATCTTCCTGAGGTGGTTTACTTTTAGAGCTTTTAGGGTTCTCATAAAACTTTAACCCTCTGTATAGTACAATACTCCGAGGAGACCCACTTAACCTGCATTGACTTGGCCTCTGGGGGCTACGACTTGTATAAACATGTGTAAAGATTTTAAATATTCAGATTTCCCTTTCTCAGTTTAGAATAGAGAAATAACATCTTTAATGTTAAAGGAGAAAATTAATTAGGCTAAATAACTTTTCCAGTAGCGTTATTTTTCTAAACAGTACAGGCAATATAGCTTGTTGTTTTATATCAAATTTGATTTCAATCACAAAAATTCAGGAAAGCTTTGTCTGATCATGTGACCAAACTTCAAATGCTTTTTCAATGCAAAATGTTGAAAGAAAACAATGCAAACATTGGTAAATATTAATGCCACTTATTGCAAATTTGGGCCTGTTTGTAAAGTGGTGCTTGGACCCCGATGATCGCTGCTGTATTTATATTATTTATTATAAGAATTTTAATGTGAACTCTTGTTTTAGGTGAACCAGATATTAGAACAAAATTAAAAAGTGCTATATGAGTTGAGTTTATTTATATTATATCGTACAAATGTGTGTGTGTGTGTGTGTGTGTGTGTGTGAGAGAGCTGACCTGCGTGGGACGTCCTGGTTTGCGTATTTAACACCCACAGTGTAGGGTCCCTCCTGAGCCGGTGTGTAGTTTACAGTGTGTGTACCGTCACCTTTACTGATCACACTGACAGGTTCTGTAGCACCTGTCACACAAAACACAGCATATTAAACAGACAGACACACACACACACACACACACACACGGCAACACTAACAGGACAAACACTAAACTACAGTACAACAGAGCATTGTGTATAGTGATTGTTTTTACAGCCACGGTGTGTGTGTGCGTGTGTGTGTGTGTGTGTGTGTGTTTGCTCACCTGTCGGGCCATAAAGCTGCACGTCCAGGGCTGCATTTCCTGCCTTGCTGCAGTCCACAGTGAAGGATTGTGGGACATTTGCTCTGACGCCACTTCCTAATCCAGGTCCTGAACACTTCACCTTACTGACGTCCACCACGTCTCTAACGGGGACACGGAACGGACTTCCTGCCAAAAACACAGAGAAATATAATAATAATAACATAGGGATCTAGATCTACATCCGGATTTCTGTAAAGCTGCTTTGTGACAATGTCCATTGTTAAAAGCGCTATACAAATAAAATTGAATTGAATTGAATTAATAATAATAATAATAATGTGGCCTGGTGGTACAGGTACAGGTGGTTAAGATGGTGATATACAGATAGGGTTTATTAAGAAAATGCTGCCACAAGTGACATGAAGTGTGTGTTTATTCTGCTAACCAAGTGTGTGTGATGGAAGAGTGAGTGTGAGTGAGTGAGTGAGTGAGTGAGTGAGTGTGTGTGTGTGTGTGTGTGTGTGTGTGTGCGTGTGTGCCTGGAATGGGTCTTCCTCCATAGGTGATGTTGACGTCATAGTTCCCGGAGATGAAGGGTACGTACTCCACACTGCAGCTGCCATCTTTATTATCCTTACAGGACATTTTAGCCTCAGACGTGCCCTCGATGGTGAGACCCAGCCCCCCCGTCCCCGCCCCCCTGAGAGAGAGAGAGAGAAAGAGATACAGAGAGAGACAGAGAGAGAGAGAGATACAGAAAGAGAGAGAGAGAAAGATACAGAGAGAGAGAGATACAGAGAGAGAGAGAGAGAGAGAGAGAGAGAGAGAGAGACAGAGAGAGACAGAGAGAGAAAGACATGACACAGTTCCTGTTGGGGTTAAGGCTATTTTGTGTTAATATCTAAATCTGTGTAAGTGTGTGTATGTGTATCAGTGTGTGTGTGTGTGTGTATATATAGGTGTGTGTGTGTGTATATAAGTGTGTGTGTGTGTGTGTGTGTGTATGGGTGTGTGTGTGTGTGTGTGTGTATCAGTACCTGGTCTCCACAGTAAAGCAGTTGGGTTTATTGACTAAGCCGCTCTCCAGTCCAGGACCGAACGCTCGAACCCGTGTGGGGTCGCAGCCCTCAACCACAGACACCCGGAACGGACTCTTAGGAACCGCCACGTCATCATACAACACCTCGATCAGGTGCACACCTGCGCACACACACACACACACACATCATCATCAGTGTGATGTCATTGGCTGTATATATCATTCCTGTATATAAGTCTGAAGAAGCACATGTCCAGTACTATGGTTACGGGTGGAGCGATATGATAAATTCTCAGGCTGATATGATATCACAGTTTTCAGTGTATTATGGTACCTGCTAATAGCTTCAGAGTCTTGAAAAATTTAGGTATTTAATGGTGACAAGGAAAGTAAATATATCACAAAGACAAGGCCTTGTTGTGTTGTAATCATTCTCTTGCAATGCCACTTTTACTTTGTGGTTTATTTCTTCATGCAGCACTCTTTTCCTTCAAATTTCCTCTTTACATCTGTACTTTTGGTGGGGTCTCAGCTCGGCGATGATATCATGTAATAAACACGACACACTCCCCCCTACAGACCACATACTACATCTTACAGACTACATATTACATACTACAGACTACATACTACATATTACAGACTACATATTACACAGTACACACTACATATTACATACTATAGACTACATATTACATACTACAGACTACATACTACAGACTACATATTACACAGTACAGACTACATATTACATACTACAGACTACATACTACATATTACAGACTACATATTACATACTACAGACTACATACTACAAACTACATATTACATACTACAGACAACATAATAGACGACATACTACATATTACATACTACAGACTACATATTACAGACTACAGACTACATACTACAGACTACACACTACAGACTTCCTATTACATACTACAGACTACATATTACATATTACAGACTACATACTACAGACTACATATTACATACTACATATTACATACTGCATACTACAGACTTTATATTACATACTACAGACTGCATATTACACACTACAGACTACACACTACATACTACACACTACATACCACAGACTACATACTACAGACCACATACTACAGACTTCATATTACACACTACAGGCTACATACTACAGACTACATACTACAGACTACACACTACAGACTTCATATTACATACTACAGACTACATACTACAGACAACCCATTACATACTACAGACATCATATTACAGACTACACACGACAGACTACATACTACAGACCACACACTACATACTACATATTACAGACCACAGACTACATACTACAGACCACAGACTACATACTACAGACTACACACTACATACTACAGACTACACACTACAAACTACATACTACAGACTACATACTTCCCAAATGCAGTCAGTGGTGCTCAGTGTGTGTTTGGTTTTGTGCACTGTATCAGGGGTTTATGATGAACTCTATTTATAACAATGACCTGAGGCTTCTGGTTTTTACTGGGGCCAAAACACACACACACACACACACACACACTGCTGCACCTGTTCTCTCTATAATCCAGCCTGCAGACGGAGACAGGCAGCTGCAGTGTTCATTTATCTGTGTGTGTGTGTGTGTGTGTGTGTGTGCGCGCATGTAAATACAGACACAGATTCCAGTTTGCAGTCAGTATAAATATAAGAGCTTTGAGGGAACAGAGTGTGTGTGTGTGTGTGTGTATAACTAAACTTATTATTATTATTATTATTATTATTATTATTATTATATTTAAATGTATTTATTTTGGTTTTAGTTCCTCTATTTCTCCTATTTCCCTTTAGTCTCCTAGTTCTGCCTAGTTCCCCTTATTTCTAGTTCATCGTAGTTCTTATAGTTCCCCTTATTTCTAGTTCCTCTTGTTCTTCTTGTTCTGCGTAGTTCTACATCCTCTTAGTCCTAGTTCTCCTAGTTCCCCTTAGTTCAAGTTCCCCATGATCTCCTACTTCCCCTTATTTCTCATAGTTCCCCTTGGTTGTAGTTCCCCTATTTTTCCTAGTTCCCCTTAGTTCTCCTAATTTCCATAGTCTCCTAGATCCCCCTAGTTCTGCCTAGGTCTCCTAGTTCCCCTTATTTCTAGTTTATCTTAGCTCTCATAGTTCCCCTTGTTCTCCTAGTGCCTTTTAAGTACTCCTAGTTTCCCTTAGTTCTAGTTCCCCTAGTTTCCCCAGTCCCCCTAGTTCTGGTTCCCCTTAGTTCTCATAGTTCCCCTTGGTTCATTTAGTTTCCCCTAATACCCATAGTTCCTAGTCCCAGTAGATCTAGTGGTTCTCTGGTTCTAACCTCTGCCTGTATGGATGTTGATCGTGGATTTACCTCTATACTATAGCCAATAATTCTCCATGTCTGCCTCTGACCCGATTTAAATAATAAATAATGATAATTGATAAATGATAAATATTTGTTGTGATCTCACCGTCCTCGAAGGCCGTGTACTCCACCCTGTAGGTTCCGTCTCCTTTATCTGTCATGTAGGCGTCCGTGTTGGTGCCTGATGGACTGATGATGCGCACTTTTAAATGACTTCCTCCAGTTTTGTTCAGGGAGCGACAGTCCACGATGAAGTGTGTGCTCACCTCCCTCAGAACCCCTACACACACACACACACACACACACACACACAAAGGTTTAATTTCACACACACACACACACACATACACTCACACACACACACACACACACTCACACACACTCACACACACACACACACACACATACACTCACACACACACACACACTCACACACACACACACACACACACGGCGTACTCACAAACACACACGGCGTACTCGTACTCACACACACGGCGTACTCAT
>JAOUQW010000047.1:4232694-4244798 GCA_028565825.1 Olivaichthys viedmensis | reverse complement strand
GGTTCTGAGGGAGGTGAGCACACACTTCATCGTGGACTGTCGCTCCCTCAGAACCCCTACACACACACACACACACACACACACACAAAGGTTTAATTTCACACCACTGAACACACACATACACTGAGAAACTTTATGAGTGCGCTACTGAGATTTATCGTTTTTATTTATCGGGTATCAAAATGAACCATATTTTTATTCTCCGTAACATTTGTGCTTCCTGTAAAATGTCACTTCAGCGCCGCCTACTGGTGTGGTTTAGTTTAGTGTTTGTCCCATTAGTGTTGCCATAGTTCAGAGATGTTTTGTGTGTATATTAGCGAAGAACGCTGGAACTCTATTAGATTAATATAAAGTGAAATAAAACCAGTACTCAGTAGTGAACGCAGGCTTTAGGACCCAGTGGTGAACTCACCTGTAGGCTCCACCCCCGGCCCGTACACTTTCACTCCGCTGGTGTCCACGGCGGGATCCACCTGCAGGCAGATGGGGCATTTTGGCACCATGAGGCCACCGTATCTGATGCTGATGGTGTAGGGGCCATGTGAAGGGGGCGTGTAGGTGACGGCAAAGGTGCCGTCGTTGTTGTTGTAAATGTGAACCTCGGCTTTGGCGCCGGACTCGGACACGATCTCCACGGTGAGCTCGGCGTCTCCCGCGTGGCTGCAGTCCACCGTGAAGGACGCCACGTTCCCCGCGGTGGCGTGCTCCAACCCGGGCCCGCTCACGACCACCCGGCCAACGTCCAGCGCCGCATGGACCCCCGCCACGAAGGGCGAGCCGGGCACGTGGGTGCCGCCAAACAGGATGTTGATGCTGTAGTCTCCGGGCTCGGTGGGCAGGTAGGACACGGAGCAGGTGCCATCGCCGTTATCCTGGCACTCGATTTTCGCCTCGCATGGACCCTCGACCGTCAGACCAAGACCACCCACACCGGCTCCCTTAGTGTCTATGGTGAACGGAGCAGGTTTACCCACAATGCCTCCCTTCAGGCCGGGCCCGTACGCACGCACCTGAGGAGGAGCCAAGAGTTTGCACAAGCACAAGTGTTTATGTGGCCTATATAGTAAACCGGGTGTGTGGTTTGGGACACGCCCACAGTGGACTAATGATGTGGCCTATATAGTGAATAGGTTGTGTGGTTTGGGACACGCCCACAGCCCATACCTTTGAGGAATCAGCGGGCATGAGACCCTCCACAGTGAAGGGACTTCCTGGTACAGGGTTTCCATCATAGCTGACATCCACTTTGTAGGGTCCCTCCTCAGGGGGGATGTACTTGACGCTCGTCTTGTCCTTGGCTCGGTCCGTCTCCAGCTTGCAGGGAATCGGCCGTCCGGACGGAGAGACCATCTTGACACCAACATCGCCCTGCCCGCCCGCTCCCTGTGTGCTCACCGTGAACTCCTGATCCTTTCCCACCTCCACCTCTGAGAACACACACACACACACACACACACATCACAATAACACATGGCTAACTAACACACTGCTAATATTATCCAGAAAAATACTAACGCTAAAACCTCATGACTCACTTTATGAGGAGCTATGATGTTGCTAATTTCAGCTAGCAGCGCTATGGGATTTTAGAATATATTATATTAGCGTTAAGCTAACAGTAGTTCACCTTCCTGTAACTACTGGAGTAGCACACCTACCGTAAACACACTAACAAATGGCCAAATCACAGGTAGGCAATTTTTTTTAAGTGTTTATACTCTGTAAAATATTATAACCTTACTGTCATGTTCTCTCTTTACAACTGTACCATTTGTTCTAAAATCCAGCAGTTTATCTTTTCTCTTCATCTTAGTGATGTTCTATATGAAACTATTGTTTTGATGGAAATGAATCCCAGAAGAAAAAAACAGTAGCTAAGTTTGCTAGCTAGCTAGCTAACAACAGGCTAACTATAATTCAAATGGAACTTGTGAATTTGTGATTCGTGGTCAAAGTCAAGAGAACACTGTTGCTAGGAAACTGGTAAACATGGACCCCTCTCAGCTACTGCCAATGAAGCTAACAATTTAGATAGCTAGTATGTAGTGGTTAAGTCTTTTATACAGACAGGGTAAAGACACAGTAACCATGGAAACAACATAGAGCCATCCAGAACATCAACGTTTCCCTCAGATGTGTTAACAAATTATAAAAATAAAAATAAAATAAAAAATATGACTAAAATGACACTGTAATTACACTTAGCATCAAACGCTAACCAAGCTAACATGAGTTCCGCCATATTGGTAATCTTCTCATAAACACAATAAATACACAACCGTATTTCAATGCAGCATTCGATTAGACTAACTATTGCATCACATTAAATGAGACATCCCAGCTAACAATTTTAGATTGGTGGAACGTTAAGGTTCTAGAAACTTTTGGTTCTAAGAACGTTTTAACCTTCATGAATGTTCCTACAACACTAACGTTTCTGTAATGCTAGTCTTTGTCTACACTTTTAAAAATAAAGATGCCAGAAAAGGTTCTTTAGAACAATGCCACAGAAGAACCATTTTTGGATCACTCTAAAGAACCTTATCTGGCACTTAAAAAAAAAAAGTGTAACTGAGAACCTTGTGTTAGCAATATTCTAATAGCATTGTGAAATAAACCATTATTAGAGCAGATGTTTTTTTAGAACATTGCAGGAACATTATATTGTAATGTTATAGCCTAACCTGAACCTTAGAACCTGTCATATACTTTTATTGTATGTTCTGATTGCGTTCTGTGTTAGCTCTGTTTAGCACGTGTATGAGATACTCACTCTCGTCGAGCCCCAGCACTCGGACTTTGCTCAGATCCAGTGCAGGAGCGACGCTGATGTTAAAGGGGCTCTTGGGAACCGGTTCTCCTCCGTAACCCACTGAGATACTCATGTTACCCTGAGATTAAACACAAACAACACATTATTATCATTATTGTTATTATTGTTAATTATTAATGATTATTAATGACAAACAACCTCCATGTTCTCAAAACATCTGAGCGTTAATCCAACAACTGTTTAATTTCCTCAGCTAAAGAACGCTAATCCAAGTGTTTATAAATAAAACTTACAAACTCCTGCCTAGACTTAGACTTAGACTGAGATAAAACTTTATCTCGATATCCTGTTTGCCTCATTTAAAAAAAATAAATGTTGTGATGTCATATATGCTTATAGAATGCTAAGAGGTGTAAAAATGTCCTGATTTTTAGCTTGACATAGCGCTTAGTATAAAATACTGGTTTACAGCCAGCAATATTTAGCTTAGCTAACATTCATGCTACCTCTCTAGTAGTGCATATCTGATGTTATGTAGCTAGCTATGCTCACTTGCAAGCTAGCTAACATTTAGCTAACTGTTATATCTCAATATCCTGTTTGCTTAATTTTTTTGTCATATATGCTGTTAGCATGCTAAGACACAGAGGTGTAAAAATGTCCTGATTTTTAGCTTGACATGGCGCTTAGCATACATAATATACATAGTTTTTACATAGTAATTTACATAATATAATACTTTAGCAACATCAGTTAAGCTAGCCAGCTATCTAAATACAGGACTGCGCTAACATTAATCAGCTACTGATTTGGCTTAGCTAACATTTATGTTCTATGTGATGTTATGTAGCTAGCTATGTTCACTTGCAAGCTAGCTAACATTAGGCTAACTACTGTGTAATTTAAAACAGTACATCGTATTAAATCGATGGCTAATTTTAAAAAATATATATCTTTCATACATCAGATCGTTGATCACGTATTGAGTTGTATTTGTGCACTAATATATGTGCACTAGTATTTGTGCACTAATTGTAATTAGTGCACTTTTTGTTTGTGCACTCAGAAGTGTGCTAGTTTCTCACCTGCTGAAGCGCGGTGTATTTGACGGTATAAGAGTAATCATGATTGTCGATGATCTCAAAGTCCTTCACGGCGTTTCCGTTCTGTCCCGTGCTGAAGTGAACCTCGGGCGTGGCCTTTCCCGCTCCCTTGGTGTAAATGTTGAAGTGGGTGGGCGTGCCCACCTGCACACCTGTACAGTAACTCTGTGTTAATGCCAACTCATTTATTAGCATGTTTCCTGAGTATTAGTCACATTTATATTCAGTACCAAACACTCAAACTCGTGTCTAGTTATTGTTCATCATGATTTTGTCCCTGTTCACCCTGCATACACCTTCTGGCCCTTTTCCTCATAATTTTCCTTATATGGTCATTATTTCCTGTTCTCATTAACCCCTCACTGTTTCTGTGAATGTCCATATTTGGTCACAACTTCCTGTTCAGTGTAATGTTCAGTAGCCCAGTTACATAACATAAGGGACTGGCGTGACTAGCATGCTAACTAATCAGTTACTTAGCATGCTCAGTGCAGTATTGTATGGCTAACCATGATCAATAAGTCTGGCTATTACAGAAATGGCTGACGTTTCCAGTAAGAACACTAATTAGAAATGAGGTCTAGCTTTTGGGGCGGAGCCAGAGTTTGTTCAGATTAGCATATTTAGCATGACTAGCCTGTTTTGTTGAGTCCCGGTCCTTCAGCTCGCACTTTTCCAGCATCATGAGACGGTTCAACCTTTACTTTGAACGGGCTGCTGGGAATTTCCTGCATTAAACAGACAGAGAGATTGTGTAGTTAGCGTGTTGTGTGTGTGTATTGTGTTGTTTCGGGTAGTTGGTATATTGCGGTGTGTGTATGGTGTTGTTAGCATGCTGTAAGCATGTAGTTAGTGTGTTGTGTGTGTATTGTGTAGTTATCGTGTTGTTGTATGTGTATGGTGTTGTTAGCGTGTTGTAAGCGTGTATTTGGCGTGTTGTCTGTGTGTATGGTGTTGTTAGCATGTTGTAAGCATGTAGTTAGCGTGTTCTTGTATGTGTTGTTAACGTGTTGTAAGCGTGTAGTTGGTGTGTTGTCTGTGTGTGTATGGTGTTGTTAGCGTGTTGTAAGCATGTAGTTAGCGTGTTGTCTGTGTATGTTTTGTGTTACCTTATTAGCGAACAGCACCATGATGGTGTAGCGGCCCGGGGCGGGTGGTGTGTATTTCACAGTGAAGGTGTCGTTGTCGTTTTTGATGATGTCGAAGTCGATGTCCACCTCGGCGGGCCCCACCACGCCCGGAGCACACTTTATCCCGATACTCACATCACCTGCAGCAACATCACCAAAATGTTCACTTACAGACCTGACGTTCATACGGCTCGATAATTTCCATCAGGATTTTTTACATTGAAATGAAGAGAGGACAGATTTTAAGCTACCTGTTACAGTGGTATTGCTGTAAAATCTAAACAGACAGGCGTGAAGCAACGGGACACAAAATTGCTACGTAGTGCACACTACAGAGAGAGTGAAATGAAACAGACCTTGTCCGGCTTCGCCACAATCCACAGTGAAGTAAGTGGGCTCGTTGGATTTCAGGCCTGTTTTCTCCACTCCAGGACCATAAACCTTCACTTTATCAGGGTGACAGCCTTCACCTACAAGAACCTACACACACACTGGAACACGTCAGTGTTGGAGCTGTGACGATATATCAATATACTGTGATAAATATCACAGTACAGAAATAGTTAGATCATTAATGTTATGTTACACTCTTGGACGATGATGTCACAGAATAAACAGGTAATTTCAGGTCAAAAGTAAGGCAAATAAATAAAAAATTCTTTCTCTGGTATTTTTATACTCCATATTGTAAATGAGTGGATAAGATGATGTTAAGGTGCTGTGTGTGTGTATGAACACGCTGGATGTTGTTATTTATTTGATTTGATGATAAATTTCCCACACAGGGACAATAAAGTATACAGTATTGTATCACATTGTATTAAATGGCTTTTATTCATATTATATATCTTTACACCACACTACTGTTGAGTGATTAATTTTCTATAACAGCAGCTCTGACAGTAGTGCTGGCTGCAAGGCAAATCACAGGTTTATATTAATGCACTCATTCTAATATGTTATCGTTTCTATAGCAACAACTCATTCACAGGGACTTGTACGGCGGACGCTCACATCATTTAAGCCCAACAATAAACGCATTAAATAATAAAGTGTTACTGAACAGAGAAAAGCGTGTAATGGTTGCTATGGTGATGCTTTCTGTAAGGAGAAGGTGTATTGATCATTAGTGTGTGTCATACATCTGTATTTGTGACTGAACCAGCATTTGAATGAAGATTAGCCTGTATTTTGTTAGCTTTTTGAGCTAAAGCCATACGGCCATATGTGAGCGAAAGCAGATGACGAGACCGAGAATCGTCGAAAGCATCAGTGGGGTTACCATAGCAACCGGCGATCCATCCGTTATCCATGACTTGGTGAGAGCGGTGTGAGAACTACGATTTCCCATCATGCCAGAGAGAGAGACAGAAGGAAAGAGAAGTAGAGAGAGAAAGCAGGGCTGGAAGGAAGAAGCGGTGAAGTTTTTTGTTTATTTTAACATTTTACTTAATAGACGACTGCGCTTCTGAACTCGATGACTAGTGAAGGGTTATTATTTGCTCTATAATAGTAATTCCCGTATAGAGATGTTAATTTCTTTATTTTTTTAATTACGATTGTTATATAATTTGTTATATATTCACCGAGTTTGATTTAAATGTGTACTTAACACTTGTAATTATTGCAAATAAGACCATAAATTATAAGTGTGCATACAAAAACAATAAAAAAAAAATGTTTTAATCCACCTGTAACACAGCACTTGCCAAATTCCACTGTGAAAAGTCCTGAAACATCAACAACAGCACACCTTTGTTCATATGTGACATAATTATACTACATCATTCCAGGGAAAAAAGTGCATTTTCATATTTATTTTGATAATTGCTTTATTATTATTATTTATTTTCCTTTCACTCTGTGAAAAATTAGTCGTCTTAAAAGAGCTAAGAGTAAATGAATAAATCATGATTGTAAGCATACCATTCTCGGCTCTTTCTCAATTGTTCGGAGAACCTGCTTTTTTTCATGGTTTCTCCCAGAAGCCGTCATTAAAGAGCGTTTGTGGGTTGAGCGAACGTGCTCCTCTCACCCTGACACAAAATCAATATTTATTTCATGCTTACAATCTGCTTTGACTTCACTTTTAATTGTCAGTCTCTCGCTCTCTTCTCTCCTTTATGCTGCTGCGCTGGTCATGGCAGGTAAGGAAGTTTTATTACTCTCCACCTGTATAAAGTAGCCCTCACACTGGACTTTCACCTCGCTAGTTTCTTCACTAGGGTGGATCGAAAATCACTGCTTGGGAGATCGAACATTTGCTGGCTAGAGTTTTTAATGTACAAATTTTAACAAATGTGGTTGGATTTTGTTTGACTTCATACCAATACGTTGACCCCGCCTCTGACCCTAACCTTAACAATTGTACATTTTATATGAATTTTGTACTAATCTCCTCTGTTTTTTGAAGTAACATTTGTGTTCACTGGTATCCAAAACCTAATGAAAATCATAAGCTAACCATTGTTAAATTCTTCCTACGTTTTGGTAGCCTGATGTGAAAAACTCCAAAAATACCAACATGGTCTTGTAACAATTTGCACAACTCAATTTGTAAGAATAGTTACGAAGGTTAAGGTTAAGGGAAAGATTCGTACCTATGTTCTATGATTTATTCGTATGAAATCCAACCACATTGCCCTTGTTTGCTCAAATTCGTAGGTTTGAAAATCAGCATCATGGCACTAAACCGGCCACTACGCTACAAAAGCACTCAACAATGTGACTGACAATGGCATGTTGTCTGACAGACATGTGGTGGTCTATGACTTTAAGATTGGCCCCAATGGGCTCCCGTAGGTCTACTACGTAATAATACAGTATTACCTCAACAACAACATCAAACATGTATCTTCTCCTAAATCCTGTTGCTATTTTAAAAATGTGCTCTCAGTTCCTTTGTTTTATATACATAAAAGTAAACCAGTGTTAAATATCATAAACATTTGATAACATTTATGATTTCCAGCATTGATTTATTTTAAAAAAAGGTATTTTATTGAGGTCTAGGTGAAATCACACTGTATATGTGATCTGCAGCAGCTTTGTTTTCCTCGTGTTTGTGCAAGCGGAACATTTTTTAAATGACGTTTATGTTTTATACTAATCAACAGATTCCTCCACAGTCTGTGATACACATGCACGAGCCTCTTTACTGCTTAGAGTCTGCAGTGTGTGTGTGTGTGTGTGTGTGTGTTCTGTGTTGGACCATGACGATGATGGCATTTCAACCTCTCCAGCCTTTGTGAAAATATGTCCGTCCTACGCCCTTTTTCTCTCTTGTCTCTCTCTCTCTCTCGCTCTGTTTTTCCTCCACTTTTCGGGGCACCTTCGGTGCACAGAGTTAGGTCTGGGCTCTCAGTTGCCATGGAAACCGCCCCCACCCCTCCTCACACTGCAGTGGACAGTTGGGCTCGCAACGGCGATACACACGGCACGGAGAGATTAATAAATCAACTCAGAGAGAGAGAGAGAGAGAGAGAGAGAGGAGGGTCTTTCAGAATTCACGAACAGGACCGCCAAGGGGACGAGAGACTCCGAGTCGGACAGCAGAGAGAGAGAGAGAGAGAGAAAGAGAGAGAGAGAGAGAGAAAGATAGAGAGAGAGAGAGAGAGAGGAAGAGGGATATTTCAGAAATTAAAAAGTGAGAGAGAAGGAGGGTGCGAATTTGACATTAAAAGTAAGAAAGAGAGAGAGAAGAAGTGAACGATGGAGAGTCACTGAGAGTCACTTTGTCCTTTCATGTATGAAATATAAACAAATCAGAGACGCCTTTCTGTCAAGAATTCAAGACAGGACCCACTCATTTTCTCACCTGCCAGAGAGAGAAACAATGAAGATATTAGAGGTAGGGAAAGAGTGAAAGAGAGAGAGAGAGAGGTAGGGAAAGAGTGAAAGAGAGAGAGAGAGGTAGGGAAAGAGTGAAAGAGAGAGAGAGAGGCAGATAAAGAGTGAAAAAGAGAGAAAGAGGTAGAGCGAGTGAAAGATAGAGAGCAAGGTAGAGAGAGATAGGTAAAGAGTAAAAGAGGTAGAGAGAGATAGGTAAAGAGTGAAAGACAGAAAAAGGCAGATAAAGAGAGGAAAAGAAAGATGGAGAATGAGATAAGAGAAAGGGAGACAGAGGAAAAGGGAAAGAGTGGACGATGGAAAGAGCGAGAGAGAGAGACAGAGAGAGAGAGAGAGAGGGGTATGAGTGAAGGATGGTGCTGTAAATGGACAGCAGTGAGAAAGTGTGAAAGAAATACAGAGGGAAAGAGAGAGAGAAAGAAAGAGGCAGAGGAAGATGAGAAGAGAAAAAGAGAGAGATAGAGGCTGAGGAAGATGAGAAAGAGAAAAATAGAGAGAGAGGCAGAGGAAGAAGAGAAAGAGAGAGAGAGGCTGAGGAAGATGAGAAAGAGAAAAAGAGAGAGAGAGAGAGAGAAAGAGAAGTAGAGAACGTGAGAATATGGACAGTGTGAGAGAAACTGTGATAGCAGGGAAAAAGTGAGAGATGAAGAAAAGGGGGGGTATTTAAGTATTCATTTACAGCACTGAGAGAGAATGAGAGGGTTGGAGTTGGACAGAAAAGAAAGATAGAGAGATGGAAAGATGGAAAGAAAGAGAGATGATCTGCTGTATAATTCTCTCATCAGTGCTCTTCTCTGAGCAGTTATAAACGAGTGAGTGATGCTTTAGCCTCAGTCAGTGAACTTTATCCAACTCTGAACTCTGGGAGTTTTATACCACTCTGTGTGTAGGTGTGTAGGTGTGTGTGTGTGTGTGTGGTGTGTGTGTGTGTGTGTGTGTGTGTGTGTGTGGGTGGGTGTGTGTGTGTGTGTGTGTGGGTGTGTCTGTGTGTGTGTCTGTGTGTCTCTGTGTGTCTGTGTGTCTGTGTGTCTCTGTGTGTGGGTGTGTCTGTGTCTGTGTGTGTGTCTGTGTGTGTGTCTGTGTGTGTGTCTGTGTGTCTCTGTGTGTGGGTGTGTGTGTGTCTGTGTGTGGGTGTGTCTGTGTGTGTGTCTGTGTGTCTGTGTGTGTGTCTGTGTGTGTGTCTGTGTCTGTGTGTCTCTGTGTGTGGGTGTGTCTGTGTGTGTGTCTGTGTGTGTCTCTGTGTGTGGGTGTGTCTGTGTCTGTGTGTGTGTCTGTGTGTCTCTGTGTGTCTGTGTGTCTCTGTGTGTGGGTGTGTCTGTGTCTGTGTGTGTGTCTGTGTGTGTGTCTGTGTGTCTCTGTGTGTGGGTGTGTCTGTGTGTGTGTCTGTGTGTGTGTCTGTGTGTCACCAAATGGCCCCATAATGATAGAAATATGTGACAGTCTTGTGGGGGCATTTGATTGGTCCCAATGAGGAAAGGTGTTTTTAATTTTTTTAAATAAATTTTTAATTTATTTATTTTATATATATATATATATAATTAATTAATTACAAACACTGCAGCTTTTATTAAAAAAATACTAAAAGAGCCAAAAGATTTCCTTTTGTTTACTTGAGGTTGTGTGTAGTCAATGGAAATACCACACAAAGGTAGTAATACAAACGTGTGCGTGCGCAGATGGAGCATCTGCAGGTGGAGAACGCGGCAGAGTGGGGCCGGCGGGAGCGACTGGAGACGGAGAAGCTGGCACTGGAGCGTGACAACAAGAAACTGCGTGCGCAGATGGAGGACCTGGAGGAGCAGCTGGCACGCAAACGCAGGCAGGCAGCCAGCGCACTGGACACAGACCTCAAGAGCATCCAGAGCGAGCTGTTCGAGAGGAACAAGGTGAGGGCAGGAGAGCGCTGACCGCACCGTGACCACAGCTAATCCATCCACTCCACAGTGGGGTTCTTCTTTATCTTTAATATCCTGGAAAATCACATATCGTAACTTGAAAATGATTTAATATCTAAAAATGTCAGTCTGATCTCAAACTTAATCTTTATCAAAGAAACAACAACATTATTTGCAGACGCTTGATCACACTTGCACTTTAAAGCCCCCGTCAACTTTCCATAATGAGATTATTGCTATTATTTTTACACTCTTAGGAAAAAAGGACTTTTTGGAACCCTTAAAGAGTCTATGTAGAACCCTACAACAGAGGAGTTCCCCTTCCCAAAAGGTTCCAGAAAGCTAGAACCATTAACCATCCAGAGAACCCTTGTGGAATCGTTTTTACTAAGGAATGTCCCTTTTGTATCGAACCTACTATCAACAAAAACAATTAAAAGGATGTTGGTCTTTAGATGTAAGAGTTTTTTACCTGGTGGGCGGAGCTATATTGGGGTTAGGTGACCTCAGGTAACCCCCATGTCTTTCCCGCTCACTCAACATCTTAATTGAAAATGCATCGATCAGCATTTTTAGCGTTTTGTATGCATTATGTTTAGTGCAGTAGTTAACTGTGTGGTTGTCGTGAGGCTGTACCGTGTGTGTGTTTTGTTTTTAAAGCTGCAGTAGAAACTTTAGCAGAGTGGATGGACTAGCACGAGATGATTGTGACCTTCACAGTCGCCTTGAACGTCGAGCCCCAGTTCTGTGAAAGGTTGGCCTCTGGGTCATTTATGAGCCTGTAGCTGCTGCGGTGCGTCAGTGTGATTATTAGGCAGTTAAATGTGAGGAAGATCTCTATCCGAAGCAGCATTTTATTATTTATTATTATTATTATTATTATTAAAGTGTAGCTTTTTAAACTTGGTTGGTTCAAGTGGCGAAGCAGCAAACACACGCACAAACCGCTGTATTACCTTATTAATGCTGCTAACCGCGAGTGCCGCGTCCACACCGCGATTGTGACTCGCGACTCAAGATCCGCTTTCCGACGTGTTGGCGAGTTGTTTACATTGCCAAGGAGATGCCACAGCCAATCAAATTCCAGTTTTTAAATGTAATATAAAGATATACAGTACTGTGCAAAAGTCTTGGCACCCTAAATGTTTTATATAAATGTTGTCTTTATTTGATGTCTTATGCATTAGTGTGTCATTAGAAAAGAGCAAATTTTACATTTACAAACATTTATTTTACAAAATAATGTTAATATTCCAGAGAAATGTGTGTAAGTCAGTAAAGAAAGTGAGATATTCAGCACTAGAGCACTTTTTAGATAAAAACAGAATCAAGGCTGTTCTGGGATTTTACC
>JAOUQW010000047.1:4184545-4197670 GCA_028565825.1 Olivaichthys viedmensis | reverse complement strand
CTCATCCTAACTCCTCCCCTCATCCTAGTTCTGTCCCTCACCCTCACCCCCCCCCCCCTCCTAACTCCGCCCCTCGCCCAAACTCTGCCCCTCATCCTAACTCCGCCCCTCATCCTAATTCTGTCCCTCACCTTAACCCCACCCCTCGTCCTAACTCCACCTCTTGCCCTAATGCCATTCCTCGACATAACTCCACCCCTCGCCCTAACTCCGTCCCTCCACCATTCAGGAATTTACACGCCAGATGATTTGGTGAGTATTCTTAATATTTCCTCATATTAATGTTTATTCAACAGTATGTTAAAGTGTGTAAACATTTCTATCTCTCTCTCAAACCCATTAATGTGTAATAATAAGAGCATTTGTTTTTAACACTGTGTTAGGTAGCGGTGTGTAAACTGACCTGCAGGGGTCCGTAAACCTCAGTGCGATCAAACATGAGGTAGAAATAGTCCAAGCTGTCCAGCGCTGATTCCCAGGGCATGAACTCTCTCTCCTCTGATAAATACGATGTAGTTCTCAGAGCCAGCGTGGTTGAAATAATCTTCGCTCTGTTAACAACATATTAAATATATAAAATCATTCTTCACCAATATCAGTCGAGTAAAGTGTGTTCTGATTGGCTGAGAGCAGTAGGAGAAGATAACACATAACACATAGAGGAGTGTACTAAGTCAGGAAGTTAGTTTTGAAGAAATTACAACATATTAGTTTTATATAAAATGGCAACTGAATAGATTTGGCTATACTTTAAATAATGTATTATTGAATAACAAAGATGAATGAGTAATATTTAGCAGTATTGTTTAAAACTAGTCAAAACTCACCTTGCAAGATTGAAAGCATCGTCTATTATTTGGGCTCGGTTAATAACTGGAATGCTCTGAAGAAAAAGTGAAAATGTATTAAGTGAAAAGTGTCTTTAAACCATAACTGAGATCATTATTTCAGTGTTTACGATTACAGTAAAATTTAATTACAAATTAAACTAAAGAAATAGGTCAGCAGAAAGCAAATAAGCATGTTAAAGTTGGTGACTCAACATTCTCCAATAAACACCAACATTCTGCATCAAACACCAACACTCTCCAACAAACACCAACACTCTCCAACACTCTCCAACAAACACCAACACTCTCCAACAAACACCAACATTCTCCAACAAACACTAAAACTCTACAATACCAACAAAACACCAGCCAATATTATGCAATAAACACTTAAAATACCTAAAATACCTACAAACCTTCTCTCAAAAAACAACAATATCCATAAAACATCAACACAGGCACCAACAAACACCAACATTTTCCAAACACAAACACTGACAAATGAACAAGTATTCTCCATCAAACACCAACCTTGTCCTAGAAAGGCCAATAAATAGCCTATCTAATATATTAACACCAACATTTACCGGCAAACATCATTAATCACCATCAAAATACTCCAATAAACACCTAAATTCTCTGCCAGACACCAACAAATACACAACAGTCTCTGACCAGCACAAATACCATCATTCTAATGTTGTCACTTGGCTTTATAATGTGAAATAAATAAATCATTATAAACCAGTGTAAATAAGCAAGAACATTCTAGACCTTCCCACCAATCACACACATGGTTTGTTGGTGTTTAGTAGAGGATGTTGGGTGATATACTGTATAAGGTTGCCAGTACCCGATGAGAGTTCTGGAGTGTGATCAGGAGCTTTTCCCAGTTCTCAGTGTCATAGTTCACTCTGTAGTACCCCAACACGTTGAGGTTGGCCACCACCCAATCATTCCCCACAGTTTTCATCAGATCATTTTGAGCTGGAAATAAACACAGAAATTGGGTAAGACATTTTGCATATCCAAACCCTACATAGAAGTGTTTAACTGTACATACCTCGAATATAATATAATAATATTTAATATCACTACCATCACATACGTATAATACCACTTATAATGTATATATAAACACAACACACATCATACATATCTACACCTGTACATATCACTACTAATTAAAATGCAGTCCAGTTATAACACGTATCTTTATTCCTCATTATTGTATCTTCATATTTTTCTACGGTATGTTTTTATCCCCTGTATGGCTCCGGTGCTTACCATTTTTGGTCTCCAGCCAGTAGAGGTTCTGCTTTATTTCATTTTTCATCCACTGAATCGGCACAATCCACTCATAGCTAAAAGATAAACAATGTTAGTCAATGTTAAATGTGTGTTCTTGGATAACCTGATGAAATTTGACCTACTTGAATGGAGATGGTCTTCCCACTGCAGATTCAGGATCCAGGAGGAAGTGTTTCTGAGTTATCGCTCCCGTCCTCGTGTTAATCGTGACCACTGGGAAACCCATCTGAAGAACCCAGCGGTCCATGATGTCACTGATTTTCAACGGGA
This sequence comes from Olivaichthys viedmensis, assembly GCA_028565825.1. Taxonomy (NCBI): domain Eukaryota; kingdom Metazoa; phylum Chordata; class Actinopteri; order Siluriformes; family Diplomystidae; genus Olivaichthys; species Olivaichthys viedmensis. The sequence goes on along the minus strand of JAOUQW010000047.1, from coordinate 4,195,259 downwards.
GCACCGTTCCAGTGGCGTTTACGGCCTGGAAGAGGTTAAACACAACAAACAGTGAGTCCTTTTTACCAAATACTTAATTTTACTACCTATTATTCATCATTCAGTCCATTATTATTATTACTTAGGATTTGATATACACCAAAATCCATCTATTGGCAGCTTTTTAAAATTTATTTTATCGCATTCTGTCCTTACTTTTCCTTTTCGTTTAAGTTATGTATTTCTTACAAAATGTCTATTATTCAACTGGAAAAATGGAATGTTTTGAAGAAAAAGTGAAAATGTATCTTATCTTTTAATATATATCTTTAAACCATAACTGAGATCATTATTTTAGTGTTTTAGATTACACTAAAATTTAAGTATGTTAAGTTGGCGACAAAAGATTTTCACATAAACACCAACATTTATTATCAAATACCAACATTTTCCAATAAACACCAACTTTCTCCCACCCACACCAACTACTTGAAATGAACACCAAACACTTCTCTAACACCATTCTTCATCAAATACCACTAGATACCAATAAAAACACCAACATTTTCCATCAAACACCAACATTTCCTACAAAACCTCTATTATTCATGCTATACATATTTATTTAATTATAAAAGTTTTTTTTTTTATTACTTACTCGACTGTTTAATCGAATCTACTATCAGGGTAAAATAACTCACCATTTGGAGATGATTCCAAAGGTCTGTGTACACTGTGTTTTCAAACTTGAAGTGATTGAGGTAGCTCTGAGAGTAAAAAGAGAAATGAAAGAATAAACAGACATAAAAACCTTGGTGAATTATTGAATTTCGCATTACAACTTTTTCTCAGCTTCTGATTTTGCTTCGCCCCTTAATCATTGTATGCACCTGTGTGTAGCTTGCTCAGTTGTAAATTCCTATATGTGTAAATATATATTTTTTTTTTACAATTGCATTGGCCTAATTGTAATATATAATATATAAATTTGTTAGCGTTTTAATAATAGACGTGCTACTCCAGCTGTTCCAATAGCTAACATAACATTGAAAAATCCATACAAAATCCATCAAATGTGCTAGCAAAAATTACTTATAACGTCAACGACAAGGTTTCATCATTAAACATCGTATTGTATAGTAGTGTATTTCCTGATTTTGCTAAAAAGGCTCAACAACATCTATTCGTCAAGCGGAAACTATTAGTGTAAAAATGAACGTCATCGTGGCACAGGTTTTTAGATCGCTTGGTTGAAAGCATCCTGATATTTCATCTGGTTTTAATGGGCAACAATTGTAGAGTTGCTAATAAGATGTAATAAGTATAATACTGATCTTTACTATTCCTTTGAGCTGCTGCCTTCAGGTCGGAGATTTCGAGCACCTCTAATTAAGAAAACTTGCTATAGGAATTCTTTTGAACCAATAGCAATTGCACCAGAGTTTTAATTGATATTAAATATTTTTTGGTTTACAATGTGTATGTTTTTCTTGTCAGGGTTCTATAGTATTGGTGTTATTGTGGTCTTTGGACTTCTGTTGTGTTTGAGTTGTTTAGGGGATAATTTCCATCCTATAAAGTGAATCTTGAATATGCCTTTATTAGCAATAACTGCTGTATAATACTGTATACTACTAATGTTACTGTAAATGCAGTCTTGTCAATAAAGCGAGTGTAAATTGGTTCAAATAGAACTTAATTGACAGAAAACGAGAGCTGGAACCTACACTGAGTCCTTCCACAAAAACGGGTTCAGACAGGAAATCCGAGAGCATCCTCAACACCGACGCCCCCTAGAGGCAGACACAGGCACGCACACACACACACACACACACACACACGTTAGTCTATGCGTAGAGTACATTCTAGAAAAGTCCAACATGGTCACGTGAATATAGTAAATGGTTAAGATTAGGCTGAAGGCCAGGGTTAGGCTGAGGGGCGGGGTTAGGCTAAGGGTGTGGGTTAGGCTGAGGGGCGGGGTTAGGCGGAGAGTGAGGGTTAGGCTGAGGGTGTGGGTTAGGCTGAGGGTCTGGGTTAAGCTGAGGGGCGGGGTTAGGCGGAGAGTGAGGGTTAGGCTGAGGGTGTGGGTTAGGCTGAGGGTCTGGGTTAGGCGGAGGGTGAGGGTTAGGCGGAGGGTGAGGGTTAGGGTTAGGCTGAGGGTGTGGGTTAAGCTGAGGGTGTGGGTTAGGCTGAGGGTCTGGGTTAGGCGGAGGGTGAGGGTTAGGCTGAGGGTCTGGGTTAGGCTGAGGGTCTGGGTTAGGCTGAGGGTGTGGGTTAGGCTGAGGGTGTGGGTTAGGCTATTACTATAGAGATTATGTTCAGCTGAGAGGAACAAAGTGAAATAAAAGTGTCGATAAAATGATTATCACTGAGATGCAGAGAAGATATTACAGTTGTATTGCTGTAAATCTGAAGAGGCGGCCTGGTACACTGGGACACAACACTGCTAAGTAGTGAACAATAGAGGAGGAATAATTATTTAGACGTTGAGCGTTACCTTGCTGTAGGAGATGGCGTCGAACACCTCGCTTATCTGCTCTGGTTTCAGGACGTCCTCTTCTTTAGAGGACAGGGGGTGGGACGAGGCCAGAGCATCCACGGCGAAAACTCTGTGGACGTCGTTCAGCACAATCAGGTCTTTCTGATGAGGGAAAAACAAGAGGTTATGAAAAATGTACAGTATTGATTCAGTGTTTCATAACTGATGAACTGCATGAATTAATACACACGATGTTCCATGAAGGCTCAGCACAATCAGCTCCAAGATATTCAACATAGGAGGCGAAACCTTCGTTCAGCCAGAGATCGTTCCACCATTTGATAGTTACGAGGTTCCCGAACCACTGAGAGAGAGAGAAAAAAAGGGAAAGAACAAAAATGAGAAACTACATCCCATAACTTTGCGACCTTTCACCTCTATGTTCTTTTCAGAGTCCAGTGGACTCATAGTAACTTTTTGTTAAAAGTCTAAAATTAATATTAACAACATTATTATACACTCGGCTCAACTTCCGTCTAACGAACCTGAAGAATACATTTTTTTAAATCCTATGTATATTGCGGTCACAGAGGCCTCCTGTTTACTGATTTTTAATCACAGTTCCAGCTTCCTGTTTTGGTCCTGCCCCAGTTCCGCCCTGACCACACCCTCTCATCATTGTCAGCGCCTGTTTTCTTTTTAAATATGGTGCGTACACATGAAACTCATGAGTTTGTGTTTTCGACATGGGAAGTTCAACACACAATACGCTTACCGTTCAAGTGATTAAAGTCAAGAGAACGATGCTAAGTTAGCTAATGACTGACGCTAACGATTTAGCTAGCTAGCATGTAGATATTGTCAGTGGAAACGAGCCGAAACCATCGGGAACGTCAACATTTCTTTCAGATGTGTTGGTAAATTACAAAGAAAAGACTGTGTTTGACTAAAATTGTAATTACGCCGAGCATTGACCGCTAAGAAAGGCTTTTTGGGGCTTCATTTAAATCAGTATTGTTTATATTGATCATAATTGAGAGGAACAAATAATTTTTACAGTTTTATTGCTATTAATTCTATAGTAAAAACAGGGTTAAAGGGTTCAAAGTACAACATGATTTCAGAGAGCACGGTTTGTACCATGTGTGCGAGTTCGTGCGCGATGATGGTGGCGATCCTCTCCTTGTTCCCGTTGGAGGATATTTCGGGGTCATAGAGCAGAGCCGTTTCTCTGTACGTGATCAAACCCCAATTCTCCATCGCTCCAGCGTTAAAGTCCGGCAGAGCCACCTGATCTGCACAAATCATTTCAACATGCTCATTTATTCAGTCCGAGGATTTGTTATAGATTAATATCACATGTGACATATTACATCTTCTTTTTTTCATCATAAGTAAAGACTTTGGTCACTGGTGAAGGGTCTAATGTTGTTCACTAATCGTACAGGAGGAGATTTATGCTTCTGAGCAGTTTAAATGGAATGACAAGCAGCTTAACGATTAAATGGCCATGTAAATAGTGAACATTTTTAAATTAGTGAACTATAAAGAAGGAGGTTCTTGAAATATTGTAATGAAGATAATAATGATCCCTTTTTATCACTTTAAAATGGAGCTCAAAATGCTTTACGTAAAAAAAAACGTAAGAATAAAAAACAGAAAATGCAATTAAACTGAAAAACAAAAACAAAAGTAAATATAGATAGATTAATTAAAAAATATATATCTAAAGTATATATGACATGCAAAAAAAATTAGATTAACATACAGCACTGTGCAAGAGTCAGAGCCCACCCCTTTTGTTTATTCAGTTTTCAATCAAATGTTCATTCAGTATTTATTGTTAATTATTTGGTGGCAAACAATAATGATGGGAAAATGTATTAAACAGAAAATCACACAAAAGTCTTCAACACTAAGTTCAGTATGAAATCTGTAATTTCCCCCCCCCCAAAGATGGCTGTCCCGTCGGTGATGATATTGCCTCTGCTGGTGGTGGTGTTCGCTGGAATCTACTACCTTTACAATGAGGTCATCCATTTCATGTCCAAGTCCATAGTGCGGAATAAAGTGGTGGTGATTACGGATGCCGTGTCTGCAATGGGAAGTGGTAATGCTCACTAATGAATCATATTTATTGTCCTCTCACTGACCTATATTGTAGGATTTTGGTTGTACAGAATCATAATAACGATATTTATGAAAATGTAAAAATAAAATAACAAAACCTTTTTTATAGTTAATAAGTTATTGAAAACAACTGCCATTTGAGTTGCCCTAATGTTGACCTAGTTTTTTGTTGTTATTTTGTTCATTAAAGAAATAGTTTGGCCAAAAATAAAATCTTCACATTGTTCCTGACTAAAATGTAATTGATAAGCCAAGTCATGTTTGGTCTTCTGTAGTTTTGCACGAAGACAACGAGGCTTATGTGGCTAACAAGTAAGAAAAGCTTACAGCTACCAGATTAGAACCATGCAAACTGCTTGCCTTTAATAGAGCTTATATACTGTATATAAACACAGTACCAGTCAAAAGTTTGGACGCACCTGTTTTCTTCAGTTTTACTATTTACTACTATTTTAGACCACAGTGACCAAGAAAAGTGTTCATCAAATCAAAACTATTTTAGAATTCTTAACAGTGTTCCTGATGAAGCTTTACCACACTCTCGACATCTTCTCAACCAGCTGCATGAGGGAGCTTCACCCAGGAGGCTTTTCTTAAACTTCCCAAATAGGCCGAGCGACTTGTTGTTCTGCTTCTCCTAAGTAAAACTATGTATTTGGGGAAACAATTTAATTTTAAGTAAAAACTACTTGTTTTAAGTAAAAAATAAAATTATATATATATATATATATATATATACCCTGATTCAGAAATAAATGTATACATGGGCATTAACTTCATTATTTACATTTGTCTTAGAAACAAATTTTTAACTATAAGCCTTTATCAAAATGTCTTTAAGACAATGAAAAATATATATTCAATCTCGTGTGTCCAAACTTTTGACTAGTACTGTATGCTTGTTTTGAATAAAAGCTTCTGGCAAATGAAGAAATTTAAATCTAATGTTTTTTATAAAAGCATGACATTAAAGGATGCAGTACCTCAAAGCAGCAGAATTTAGGTCACAATTCTGTAGTGAGACATCAGTTTAGATCCTTTTTGTTTTACAGTCTGACCAAATTTGGCAAATTTGGGCACGTTGGCTCAACAGAGAACAGTATAGGGCACTTAGTAGTCATTAATTTAATAATCAGTCATCACTATTGCATAAATGTCTAGCTTTTCCCACTCCATGTTTCCACATTTCTGTTCATTGCTTTTTTGATGTGCTGTGACTGGGTCTTATTAGTGGTTTTGTGTGTTCTTCCCTCTCTTGGCCATCAAGTCTTTCTCGCCTTTTTTCTGCTTTTTTCTCCCTTTGTCTCTCTTCATTAGGCTTTAATTTGTTCTCCACTTCCTTCTGCTCCCACAACAAATCAGATCACATTGGGTTTCTGTCTCTGAACTTCTCGTTTATTCTGTTATTTCCCCTTGTCTCTTTCTCACTCTAGTTTTTTGCTTTAATTGTATTTGTTACTTCCCTCTTTTGTTGTGTTAAATTACAGTTTTACAGCTAGATATGAAATGTTAAAGATCACAGCTGTAGGCTCAAAGGCTATATTTTATGCTTCAGCTACAGCTCTGAGGAAACACATCAGTCAGGAGGTAAGGGCTTTAGCACAGTGCTGTGAGACAGCCGTCTTTAGGTTCACCTGTTAGTTGTTCCTCTCACATTCTTGTGTTTACTGACTGACTCGAAATTACTTTATGAACCCGGTACGTCAAAGGGCAACACCATGATTTGTGTTAAACTCAAAGAGCTTTTACATCATGAAATTAGGGTGTTAGGCTGCTCTCCCAGTTTGAGTTGCGCAAATGTACGTTTTTCTGCACATTGCTGCAGATATTTTATGTTAACTGCCTTTTCTACTGACCCTTTTCTACATTTTCAAAAGGTTGCATACCCTTAGGACAAAATAAAGAAGTCAAAGTAATTTAATTTATAGCAACAATAAATTTAGTGTGTTAGGCCTCGTAGATGTTTCTTCAAAAGTAACAAAATGGTCAAATAATGTATGTTAAACTATTAATAGTGAAATAAATTCTGCATTTCGCTTTCTGAATGTAATATAAATGTTCTCTAATAACCTGGATGCTCACCCTTTGCCATTATAACTGCACCCTTTGCATATTCTGAGCAGCATTTGGACCCCCAACCCTCTGCACATTCTTCCTGACATATCTGCTGTAACTCGGTTAGATGTTATACACTGCCTTCTTTATATCAGGTCTGGAGGCCAAGTGGGTTATGAAAAAACGTATTTTAGTTGTTGGAGCTTTTTTTTTTTAAGGCACATGACTGAGGAAAAACTGGAGATGAAAGATGCCAACTGGAGACTCAGCATATTTAGTGATTTGCTCCAAAATGCCCCTGTTATTTGTTACAATCTTCTTACACTAAAAGCCCTACATTCCTCCTTTTTAAGGTTAACTGGTTTTAGTAGAAACCCAATTCTGTATTAATAATTGTAATATATCAACATTATTATTTGGTGCATACTGGTATTTGAAGAACCTACTGACATCAAATGTTAACTCTTAAAATATGGCTGAACATTGATTTATTGATTTTTTTCCTTTATTTGACTTATTGTTTTGGCTAACTAAGAAAAGTTCTAGCTTGCACTGCTCTTATTGTTTCTTTCTTATTGTTTTATTCAAATCATCATTGGCTACTGCCTTTATAACTAGCTATTCTTCCGCATAAATGTAACATAATAAAATATAACAACTAATTGTTTTTCCCGCCTGGAAATGAACTCCGTCTTTTTTCCCTAAAAGGCAAATCACGAGGCATATGTAGTTTTAGCAGAGGGGGTGGCGTCGGTTGGGGGAAGAAGGAAGGCCTTTGAGTGTTTTCATTGCAATTTCAATTCACCACGCAGGGGGATCTAAAAAATACAAACTGCTCCTTTAATTGTAAATAAACAACACAACATGATGTAACAGAAGACTAAACGACATTTTAAGAAAATTCAAATGAGAACCTACAACTTCTCAACTCATCCTTGTTGAATCTACAATATAGATGTGGGTAAAGCCTAACATGAAATATCTTCTGAGATGCTTTTAGAACTGTGTGCACAAAGCTGTGACAATGGTAAAAACATTCCATGCTAGCACAGCACATGCTTGACACATGACATTTTGCTTTGTGTGTTAGAGTGTTTAAAGTGAGTGAGTGTTTTGCTGTAGTGCTTGCCTGTAGTAAAGTCAGAGTTAAAGATGTACCTTTTAAATGACGCAAAAAGCCTCTCTTATCATTGACACAAGCCAGTAAAAGGCTTACAATTGCAATGTATCTCTGTCTGCCACTGTCTCTCTCTCTGATTGCTGATTGCTGGCTTTCTCCCATGTGGTGACCTACATCCTGGTTTCTCTCCGTGGGAACAGTAATACAGCATGGTTAGTAGTGCACTGCTCTAATCCAATGAGCACTGACTGACCTGAGCTGTTCATAGATGGTCATTTATTGGGGCAGCCTTAAATTGGCCTGTAGGTGTGTGTGTGTGTGTGTGTGTGTGTGTGTGTGTGTGTGTAGTTGTAGCTCTTTCTCTTCTTCCTACAACTATACTGCACTTTTTGGTTTCTGTTCAGTTTGTGGAAACTCAGACCTGCAGCACTTGTATCACTGTCAGTTCCTTTAACAGTTCTGCGCTTGGACTAGATTTTGACATATTGTTTGCTTTGGATAACAGCATATGGCATCATTGTGTCATCATTGTGTGTGAATAGAGTCAGGCACATACTGCCCCCTGCTGGATCAAGAATGAATTCCAGACTTTCCACCCAATTCTGCTTACCTACTTGCTTGACCTACTTGTTTTCATTAGTGTACAAATGGATTACAGTGTGTGTGTGTGTGTGTGTGTGTGTGTGTGTGGGTGGGTGCGTGTATGTGTGCGCGTGTGTGTGTTTGTGTGTGTGTGATGTTGCATATGGTGAGCTGACTCTGTTGTGTCCATATGAATTTTTAACAAATTACATGACATGTACATGACAAAACAACCTGTATGTTTGTATGTAAGTAAGCAAGTTGTGTGTGCGTGTGTACGTGTGTGTCTAGGATGGCATTCTGAAAAGGGCGGGTTCTCTGGGGAAAATGCGAGATGTGCTGCGCAGGAGCAGTGAGATGCTGGTGAAGAAACTGCAAGAAACGATACTGCCAGATTCACCTAATCCTAAGTAAGGCGCGCACACACACACACACACACACACACACTGAACATCACCCTGTAATGCTGTAAGCTAATATCTAAACAGACTTGGTGTTCTGGATACAATAGAGCTATCAGAATAAATGTTTGAATACTATTTGAATTTCATAATATTTACATATTTCGAAAGCATTCAAATATTTAAGAACCAATGTTCTACCTGTAGTCGCCAAACAAAAGTCGAAACGTGCACTTACAGTCATTATCAATTGGATACTTTTTAGAGAATTCAACAGCCCTAGTATACAGATTACAACAGATTCTCTGAAACCTTCTTTGTTAAATAGTATGGCCTAAAAACACCCCAGAAGATTTATTTAAATGATATTTTGAAATTTGAAGTATCTCACACAGATATATAAAAATGGCACTTTATGATTTATGGCACGTCTCATGTAGCTTGAAGAGGGCCGCGTCACTGAATTACCTGAACAGGAATGGGGACGATTATGACTCTTTTCAGGTAAGTTGATTCAGGGTTTATAAACCAGTATTGTGGACATCATTGTGCAGTTTGTCAGTGCTTTAAGCTGAAACTCTTTTCTGTTCACAGGCTAGGAGATCAAGCAGGAGGCTGAGAGACAGTCGAGCCCTGAGCTCTAGCACTGTGGAGCTGTACGACGGCACTGGAAAATAGAAAACACACACACACACGCTCATTTGTGCACACACACAAATTATTTTCTCTTTCACCTTCATAGAAACATTTGTATTTCTGACTTTGTGTACCACATCGAATACACTTTTGGACATACCAATGAAAACTAATTTCTGTACTATTGAGTTTTCTCCACTTTTGGCTGTTTTTGTGCACCGTGAATTTGAAATGTGTAATCACACCATGCTTGAATGTTAAAACCAGCCATTGCTGATATTAATAATTAAGGCGTGTGCATATACAATATTTTTGCAATGTGATTTATTTTTTATAAACACAAGAAATGGCTGCTATTTTGATTTCTTCTACAAACCGATAGATTTCTAACTGATAGATCGTTTGTAGCACTTTCCTGATTGCGTAATGGCTGCATTCATCAATGTAGAAATAGACACTGAATCTCCTGTCTCATATGAATGTTCACATCTCTCAGGGAAACTTGACTCTCCAAAAAAATTAAAATAAACTGTGGCACCGGTGACCAGAAACGGTCATTTATTTAAAACCGTTTTAAGTTTTAGTTAGTTCAAAACTGTCTTTACTGCACAGCATATCAGCATGAGATTGGTTGTCATTCATTAATTTTAAGGCAAGCATTCACAATAGCATGGGCTATACTCCTGGTAGTCTAGCGTTCAACAGAATTTTTTTTGTCAGGAATAATTCCTGTAATATGGAAAATGAGACCTTAATAAAATCGTGTCTTTACAAATGCATAATGGGAAATTGTCATCCCAGATCTAATATTCGTTTGCTGAAATCATTATGGAATGTCTTCCCTAGTCTTTCCTGATGCCGCATGGGCTTCTCAGGGTTACAGGTCACTAAAACCTGGTAATTAACTAAATACGTTTCAGTGCCATTGGGAGAGAGGTATGTGTTAGACTGTACGTTTGTTATACAAATGAGTGCTGTGGAAATTTTCTGTTGATTTGCTTTTAATTAAAGCACAAGATTTCTCTTTTTATTTTGTTTAAATAGCTTTATTTCTGGACAACACAAAGCCGGACATTCCATTATTTTTGCCTTAAATGTGGAACACAAATCATGTGAAGTTAATTTAATGCCAAAAGTATTTGACAAAATTGCGTGATACACAAGCAACGTAAATAGGTAAATAAATATGTTGCTAATTCAATTATAATTAAATTAATCTTTTTTTTGTGGACAAAAGATTGTCCTTTTACTGCATCTTTCACAACTGATTAGTGTCCCTTTGTTTGGTCTTGGCTGGAGACGCAGCGACAGTTTTCAGCAAGAAGACGC
>JAOUQW010000047.1:4086921-4100526 GCA_028565825.1 Olivaichthys viedmensis | reverse complement strand
GAGATTATAAGTCACTACAGTGAACAGGCATATCGATACAAACAGTACTAAATGTGTTTAAAGGATGTTGGTACAAGTGTATAGTAAATAAGAGTCCTGGGATGAGCACATGATAGGCTTCATGATTACAGCTGATTACAATTCACCACCTGACCACCAATCACCATCCACAATTCACCATTTGACCACCAATCACCATCCACAATTCACCACCTGATCACAATTCATCACCTGACGACCAATTACCATCCACAATTCACCACCAATCACCATCCACAATTCATCTGACTTGTATTTTATAAAAGCGATGACTTATTTACCGCCATTTTTATTCCTAACTTGTGTACACGCTTTTCTTTTCTCCTTTACACGTAATTGATATCTCACACGAAACATCTGTACAAATAAATTGCAAAACGGCGTTCCACACACGAACATGTTAAATCCAATGAACAAATCAAAGAAATAAAGTAGAATGAAAAACCAGCGTTCTTTATTTGCATCATTAACAACAAAACATTTTTATAACAGCATAAAATAAATGATATAAAGTACACACTTCTCTTCAACGTTCTTACAGCACTGTTACATGAAGCACTGTTTTTGGTTGAACTTCAAGCTGTGAATGTTCCAGAAAAGCAGAAATGATCCTTTAAAACCAAAAGTAATGTGAAGTTCATACACAAGGCTTTTCAGTTCAACGCTAAAAGCTAAGAATAAAGGAATAAATAAATAAATAGCAGTGCATTTCATCAGGAAACGACTCATCGCCCACAACTGAGGTGAAAATACAGATTGTGGAAATGATTTCCTGCACAGAGACGCTGCAGAGTTCAGAAGCAGAAAGATTTATTTCTTACAGCCACAACTACAATATCATCACACACACAACCTGAGCACAGAACCAACCTGTGTGTGTGTGTGTGTGTAACCATGCATGTACAGCGCATCAGACTGCATGACAGTTGTTTTGTCTTTGCATTACTTCACCATTAGAGTTATTTTAACCCTCCTGTTATGCTCACGTTCATTTTGTGACTCGCTAAATGAGAAATGACACTAAAATAATTAATTTAATAAAGTTTAAAACTCATTTTTATTACTAGAGATGATCGGTTCATTTTTGAGCCCGAGAGAAACGAAAGTGAAATAAAAGTGTTGATTTAAACATGCCTGATGTTTATCTCTCATTTCCTCCATCTCTCCTTTCCTCCATCTCATCATCTCTCATTTCCTCCATCTCTCCTTTCCTCCATCTCATCATCTCTCATTTCCTCCATCTCCTTTCTTCCATCTCTCCTTTCCTCCATCTCAATTCCTCCATCTCATCATCTCTCATTTCCTCCATCTCTCAATTCCTCCATCTCCCATTTCCTCCATCTCCTTTCCTCCATCTCTCCTTTCCTCCATCTCCCATTTCCTCCATCTCCTTTCCTCCATCTCTCCTTTCCTCCATCGCTCAATTCCTCCCTCATCATCTCTCATTTCCTCCATCTCATTTCTCCATCTCTCATTTCTTCCATTTGTTTATATTGAGATAATTAGAAGGTTTTAACCCTCTATAAACATATAATTAATTAATAAAAGCATTTATAAAGAAAAGCAGTCGGTTTTATCGTTCTAAAAAACATCCCACCAATTGTTTTTTACTTTCATGACATTACATGGGTTCTCTTTTTCCCCGCCATTTCGTTACCATGGCAACCTGTACAGGAACCACTAACTTTTGCAGCACATGGTCAAAGCACACCACGGTAATAAGCATATTTTAATGTACTTAAAATACCACAAAAACAATTAAAAAAAAAAAAGTTTTCTTGCGTCTTTAAGATGTTTAATAATGAAGGTGTCATGCATAAATGACATTTCCCTAGGTCAAAGGTCAGATGTTGTATTTTGTGAATGTAGTAGAACTCTACTGCAGGACATGGCATGAGAACATAGTGAACACTACAGGAGGGTTAAAAAGTCACGCTCTGTGCAATGAGTGTGTGTGTGTGTGTGTTTCAGTCCGAGTTGTCTTCCTCTTCCTCCTCATCGTTCTGTTCGTGGCTGGTGAACGGCTGCTGTGCGAGACGGTGAAGCTCGTGAGGCTCCAGTTTGGTCATTTTCCCATCCGGGCTGAGCTTCATGGGCTGGATCACATGATCCCTGAGGGAGGAAAAACTCATCTTTAAACCTTAAATACAAACGCAAGCGACCCGGGACCTCATTTCCTCCCGTAGATCGTCCATTATTGTCAGTAAGACCACCAGTAATTCCTCATTCTTTCTGTTTTGAGCTGTCGCATGTCAGTTGTGATTTCTGCGAATAAAACTCAACACTCGGCTTTCTGACGCAAATAATGATTCATCTCATTTTACAAAAATAATTAGTAAATGTAGCATTAAACAAAGGTTTATTATCCAGTTATTCATCTTAAAGCAGATTATTCAGTAACTACAGTAGTTGCAAGAGTAAAGAATGTAAATCTGGGTTAAATTATGATATTTATATTTTCCTAATAATGTCATTTTATATGATATTATTTTGTAATAAAAAATGTTTTTTTAATAAACCCTGCAGTTTTCATTTCCTAATAGATAGGAGCAACTTTTCACTGAGAAAATTGGATCAGCGGTACCCTCTAGTGGAAAATTTACTGTATCTGACTAACCGGACACCAGAATTTCTCATATGATTATTTTTTGGGGGAATAATGGCCACCATACAACTTTCTTGACCCCCCCCCCCCAAATAAATAAATAAATAAATAAATAAATAAACCACGTTTGATCTTTGTATGTATTTAAGTCTTGGTACAAAAAAAAAAGAATAACTAGTAAACACTAACAGTTAAAAATGTAGAGTTACAGAATGATTTTCCAAGTTGCTATGACGATCCTACTTATCGTTAATCGTTTGCTTCATGTAAAAGTTTCATTTCGAGTCCACTTTTATTGGAGTTATTTTAGATAGACTTGAAAGTGAACATTCATAACATTCATGTTTTCTTGAAATTATTTTTTTTTTAAATCATAAAAATGCAAAGAATGAGTTGAGGAGGAGTCTAAACATTTTAGCTTTTTTACTGATACACGATGAAGAAATAAAATAAAAAAACAAGTATAAAAACACTGGTAGGAAACAGACCAAGTTTGTTTTTTAATTAGAACATCAGCTTGAGTGTTGATATAAAAAGGCGATTATTTATGAGTAAAAAAGGATTATTAGTTACTATTATTTTCTCATGTTTACCTGGATAGTTTGTCGAACATGCTGACGAGCTTCATGGCCTCAGACTCCTTCTGCTCCTCCGTCATTCCCTCCATCGGGTTGGGCTGCTCTTCCTCCACCCGGCCCGTCACGGGATTAATACTGACCAACATAAACACATACACACACACATCACACACACTGCGCTGATCAGGGCACACACTAGCACTATGGGAAATACTCACTGTGGTTTGGCCTCTCTGTATTCCTCAGTGTCGCTGTCCTCGTCCTCGGAGTAATGTCCCGGCTCCCAGCCGCCCCTCATCAGCCCGCGAGCTGCCAGCAGTCCTGCGGCGTTCCCATAACCTGTGTACTTAATGAACCGTGGCACTAACACACACACACACACACCACAAACAACGAATTACACTTCTCATATCATGAATTGAAATAAAATGTGATGTATGTAAATCTAATATATCTGCTCACCGCTCTCTTTACACAGCACGAAGAGAAACTCAGCAGCACAGGTCTTCACGTCGGTGTCGATGTGAGTCATCAGACGCACCAGTTTATTCCTCAGAGCGCTCCCCACCTCAGGCCTATTCTTCACATCACGCAGCGGGGGGAGCACCTGAACACACACACACATACGACCTGTTTAACATCATTAACATTCAGCCGTTAATGTTACACCTTTTATTTCATTTGATTTGATTGTTCTTTGTGTTTGTCGCACAGTTTGTAAAGCACTCAAAACGCGTAGCTGCACAAATGGTGCTAAAATTTATTAATATTATTATTATTAACATCAAAACCTCTCTCAATTAATTTTAATTGATGTTAAATGCTTCATGTTGTTCCTCTCACTTTCGTTCGTAGGAATTTGCGTGTCTCCCGGTGGATGCGAGCGCTCTCTGTCAGCAGGTTGAGACACGGCAACAACGTCTCCTTCAGTTTATTGCCCTAATATCACAGCAGAGGGAAAAGTCAGTAAATCAGGTAAACAAGTAACCCTGCGTTCACACGAGCAAGCACAGAGTCGCTCATGACTCTCTCAGTCTCAGAACACGTCAACAGGTGAACAGGTAAAGAGGTGAACACGTGAAAAGGTGAAGAGGTGAACAGGTGAAGAGGTGAACAGGTGAAGAGGTAAAGCGGTGAAGAGGTGAAGAGGTGAAGAGGTAAAGCGGTGAACAGATGAAGAGGTAAAGCCGTGAACAGGTGTGGTTGTGTTTTCCGAACACACGAGCCCCAGCTGGTGCAGGAATCCCCACAGCACCGCACACCATTTTACAAAAACAACTCACAAAAACATGCTGAGCTAAGAGGAGCAGGTGGGAGGAAACCTCCGTCTCTGCAAAACTGAGTGACTCACAAAGCAGCACCTCCTCTGAGATTCCCCTCACGCCGACGCAGTGCACTCAATAACTGTGTTATAAATACGTGTGTTTACACGGAGTGAGCGTATTCTTCTCCTGATTTACAGAAACCCCCGTGCCTGAATGTGTGGCAGCACAGTGAGCGTCTCTGCCTGCCTTCAAGAGAGTGAAACTATCACCAGATTGTCGAACTCAAGGCCCATGGGCCAAACATGTTTGTTCTTAGCAAAGATAAGCCCGTATGATTTCTTCTTTACTGTTACCGTAAAAGAACCTGTGGCATGAATGAATACAATTTTTTGGTATATATTATGCGTGTGAGAGGTTTGACACACTCACTCTGTCGAGTCTTTTCTCCATGAACTGCAGCAGCATGTTCACTGCGTCCATGTTGACTCCCATGTACTCGATGGAGCCGAGCTGCACTTTGGGCATCAGCAACACGTCCAAACACAGCAGGGGGAGATTCCCTAACAGATTCACTGTATGACTACACACGCACACACGCGCACACACACACACACACACACACACACAGTGTTGTATTACTATTGATTTGAAGTATTTTCAATGCGTATTACGTACAGGACACCCCCTGCAGCTTTTCCTGTCAGGTTTGTACAGCATGTGTAAGTAGTTGCTTATAAATTGGTCCATGTTTCTTTAAAATACCCAGGATGCAATGTTTGGTACTCAACGGGTGAGCAATTATGAACTTTGGAAAAGTGGGTGGAAACACTCTGATGTTTATATTGATTCTATGCAACGAGCCTATTTGTGTGTGTGTGTGTGTCCAAAATGTCAAAACTGGCACGTGTTCCTTCACGCTTCTGGGACCATTTGAAGTGCTTTTCCACCAAGCAGTACAGTACAGTAACGGAACCCAGAACTATCCATATACTGGTCGGGTCTCTGTGTCCGTTTCCCATCACACTACAGTACCCATGAAAGTAGGAGGAGTTTCTCTGGAGGGTTGTGAGGTGGGGACTTAGTGATGGTCTCAAAATTCACAAAATTATTTTCTTTGACATTAAATTAAAAAAAAAAAACAGTCGTGGGTGAACTATTGAGACACTGCGAATTTATTTTAATGGAAGTAAGCGACCCAAATGAAACCAAGGGTGCCAATACTTTAATCTTGGTGAAAAACAGAGAGAATGTCGAGTGCAAAATGTGGGACGACGTTAAAAATACAACAAAAGTTACGCATTTCAGGACGCTCTCACATCACATCAGTCAAAATTAAGGCCAAATTGATGCTTTTGGATTGGTTTGGTTTGGTTTCACACTGCACAAAATTAAACGAACCAAAAAGTAGAAAACATTGGCTGAGGGGTGTGTGGGAAAGGCTTAAAACATACTCGTAAAACTCTTTTGCTCATTGGTCAGAAATATGGGTCGCCATGGCATCAAGCGCCCTCGGGTGCCATTTTACTGGACATACGTATGTTATACCCTGTGTAGTGAGCATACATAGTACGTTGTGAACAGGAAGCCGTTTGGGATTCGGCCGAACTTAAAGATGAGGGATTTCACAAGGAAATGTAAAAATCGAGAAAACATTACTGTCGAATCTGAAACTGTCACGCGCGCGGCTGTGCGCATGACATAGCTTGGCGGTCGCCATGGTGACGGCCGCCACGTGCGCAACCACGCATTTCTGTTGTTTGTGTTTAGTTGTCCCTATCACGTGAGTTATGTTAAGTGTTACCAGCTGTTCCTCGTCTGTCTCCCCTTGATTTCTATGTGTTTAAAAATACCCACTTGTTTCCATCCTGTGTTGTCTTCAGTTTTATGTGTAGCACACCTCAAGTTCAAGTTCAAGTACAACGCCCTGTCACGGCGTGTAGTTTATATCCTTTGATTTAAATAAATGTTTGAAGAGCAAAACGGCTTCGCGCTTGTGTCCTCTGCCCCACGGTTACAACCCGTGATAGAAACGTTACCTTATGTTTTCTCCTAAATCCAGTGGAAAAATTTGATTATTAAAGAGAGATTAACTTAAGCAGACAGTCACTACACTACTGAAGATCACTGTGCTGTACTGTCCACCTGAAAAGCCATTAATCAGGACAATTCTGTCACCATTGTGTTTGACCAATCAGTGACCTGCACTGTTTAAAGCTCCGCCCACATGTCCCTTTTTGGACAAGAAGGGGAACCAAATTCAGCACAGGTACTAGGGTATGGTACGAGTCACTTGGCAGTGGAACGACGACAAAATGTGGTAACACACACACACACACACACACACACACACTTTACACACCTGTGGAACTCGTCCGTGCGTTCCTCTCCCTCTGCTGTACTCATTAAGCAGTGTCTCAGTATGGCTCCCAGGTGTCTGTATGTCGCTGACTCCTCCTGCCATCATCAACACACACACACACACACACTTGATGATTCAAACAGGTGTCAATGTATTATCCAACATACAGACTGCTGACTGCTTCCCTCAGTTCAAATGGGGTCTAAATTAAAATTCTCTGTAAATTTCTGAAAAACATGGCAGGCAGAACTGTTACTCTGACTGAGGAACGTGTTTACAGGTGTAAGATAGCGGCCTGTCTCATTTTGCTAGCCAACGTAGCGCCACCTGACAGGCTACAGGATATATCTAAGCTGAGAAGCTAGCGAGGAAATTGTGAGAAACGTCTTCGAGGTTACAAAACAAGTCCAGTTGTCTTACTGTTCTGATTAACAGCCATATTTGTGTCAGAAGTTGTTCCAATGGTTTTATTTAGCTAGCTAACATAACACGACCTGACAGGCTATTTAGTTAGTTAGCTAGCTAGGGACATTAGCTAACGCACTGTTTGCTACACGAGCTAACTCTATTTGTTTGTATCTAAGATGAAAAGTTAGAAAACAATCGTGAGATATTATATGAGATATTATGAGATATTCAGTATTATAAGTCTAGACGCCTTGATTTTACTACTACGAGACGCTAATAGTTAGCGCTTGTAGCAAAGTGAGAGCTGACCAACGTAGCTAGGCTAACTAATTATACGTTCACCTTGTGGTGGAATTACAGTAATTACGAGATGAAGATAATTCGGAAAGTCTACAGGACTCGTAAATTTGTCGTTTCCATGGCAATACACATAAGGGCAAAGTGAATACACTGGCCACTGATTTAAAACGTCTTGTGCTCATTTGTTTTCAGGAATAAAAAGCTGAACTACACTACGCTGTTAATGATGAGGTCATTAATAGAACAGTAGAAACGTTGGTAGACGTCACAACATTTAGATAATTCCCAAGTTTCCAATCGGTGATTACGACAAAAATGGGAACCAATTTCTGTAATTCTGACATGATGTAAACATGCTAAAATTAATTTTAGCTAGCAGGTTGTATACGCTGTATGTCTGGTTGCGGAACGATAGCTCAGGTAGATGACTTTGTTCATGTTACGTGTCTTCAAATGACAAAACTATGCGTTTTGAATACTGTGGTATATCATATAAGCGATTATCGGCCATGACTAGCGCTCACCTCGTCCGCTTTGCGCCGGCCTGAGTCGTACGTGATGTTGAAGAGGATCTTCAGGATCTCCATGGCTCTCTCCGTCTCACTCCTACCGAGCGGGGGGAGATCGTTCGGCCCCTGCGCTTCGGCGCGGGAAACCTCGTAGGCATCAGTCCACTGCAGGCCGAGCGTAGCGTCGAGAACGTCAGCCAGAATCCGGGCGCCCCTGAGCTCCCGCCCCAGCCGCGCCCGCACGTCCACACGCAGCGCCGTGAGCAGGAACGCCAGCCGCAGGTCGAAGAACCGCACGTCCGGGCTCCACTGAGACTCGCGACACTGTTTCAGACGCTCGACCACGCCCACCACGAGACCCAAGTGGGCGGCGGCTTCCTGTGCTTCGACGCTGTTCAGTATGATGTTGCAGAGGCACTTCAGCGCCTCCACGATCACGTCCAGGTCGGCGACTTGCGGCCCGAAGCCCTCGCCGGGCGCTAACGCGGCGTGACGGGCGAGTGTGTGTATGGCGCGCCGACTGGAGAACGGCGCCAGGCTGCTTTTAGCGCGCGACAGGATGCGGATCGTCTCCAAACACGCCAGTTTACACGATGGCTGAACGTCATGATCCAGGAAGGAGAGCAGCAGCTCGCCCAGACGCTGAGGGAGAAAACCCACGACCCTAACATGAGCACTTCAGCAAGGGACCTATTTTTGACAAGGGCGTTATTCAAGGGCACTAGGATAAAAGAACTCTCTCATCAGGTGTCATATTCACAAGTCCTTAATTTTAATCCAGCTCGATAAGACACTGAAGAACCAAAAGCAACAGCAACATCACCACCTTCAAGGGACTTATTCAAGGGCACTGGAGTTAAGCGAGCCTCTTACGGCATTTCATCTTAATGAGTACTTAATTTTGATCCAGGAAGGACAGCAGCAGCTCGATAAGACATCAAGGGAACAACAAGGAACCCATTCTAGTGCTGATGATAACCTCATTTAAGGGTACTAGGGTACAGTGAGGTTCTCATGTCATTTTCCTTTTTTTTGTATAATTTTATATGTTGATCCATGATTGAAGCTGATTGGAGCTGATTGAAGCTAATTGAAGCTAATTGAAGTGTATTAAAGCTGACTGAAGCTGATTAAAGCTGATTGAAGCTTATTAAAGTTGATTGAAGCTGACTGAAGCTGATTGAAGCTGATTAAAACTGATTGAAGCTTATTGTAGCTTATTAAAGCTGATTAAAGCTTATTGGAGCTGATTGTGAAGCTTATTGTAGCTTATTAAAGTTGATTGGAAGCTGATTGTGAAGCTATTGAAGCTTATCGAAGCTGATTGAAGTGTATTAAAGCTGATTGTGAAGCTGATTGAAGCTTATTAAAGTTGATTGAAGCTGACTGAAGCTGATTAAAGCTGATTAAAGCTGATTGAAGCTGATTGAAGCTGATTAAAGCTTATCGAAGCCGATTAAAGCTTATTGAAAATTATTAAAGCTGATTGAAGCTTATTGAAGCTTTTTGAAGCTTATTAAAAGCTGATTGGAGCTAATTGAAGCTGACTGAAGCTGATTGAAGCTTATTAAAGCTGATTGAAGCTTATTAAAGTTGAGTGAAGCTGCTTGAAGCTTATTGAAACTGATTGAAGCTTATTGAAGCTTATTAAAGCTGACTGAAGCTGATTGTGAAGCTTATTGAAGCTGATTAAAGCTTATTGAAGCTGATTAAAGCTTATTGAAAATTATTAAAGCTGATTGAAGCTTATTGAAGCTATTGAAGCTTATTAAAAGCTGATTGGACCTGATTGAAGCTGATTGGAGCTGATTGAAGCTTATTAAAGCTTATTAAAGCTAATTGAAGCTAATTGAAGCTGATTAAAGCTGATTAAAGCTGATTAAAGCTGATTGAAACTTACTGAAGCTGATTGAAGCTTATTGAAGCTGATTGAAGTGTATTAAAGCTGATTGTGAAGCTTATTGAAGCTTATTAAAGTTGATTGAAGGTGATTAAAGCTGATTGGAGCTTATTGAAGCTGATTGAAGCTTATCAAAGCTGATTGAACCTTATTGAAGCTTATTAAAGCTTACTGAAGCTGATTGAAGCTGATTGAAGCTTACTGAAGCTGATTGAAGCTTATCAAAGCTGATAGAAGCTTATTAAAGCTGATTGAAGCTTATTAAAGCTGAGTGAAGCTGCTTGAAGCTTATTGAAGCTGACTGAAGCTTATTGAAGCTTATTAAAGCTGACAGAAGCTGATTAAAGTTTATTGAAAATTATTAAAGCTGATTGAAGCTTTTTGAAGCTTATTAAAAGTTGATTGGAGCTGATTGAAGCTTATTAAAGCTTATTAAAGCTAATTGAAGCTGACTGAAGCTGATTAAAGCTGATTAAAGCTGATTGAAACTTACTGAAGCTGATTAAAGCTGATTGAAGCTGATTGAAGCTTATCGAAGCTGATTGAAGCTTATTAAAGTTGATTGAGGCTTATTGAAGCTTATGGAACCAAGGTGACCTTGGTATTAGAATATTTGTACGTCTCCTCTGTGATAAAACTCACATCTTGACGGTTCCAAGTGAAGACACTATGGATCTGGTATTTACCTGGACAGAAATGAGAAGTCAAGTCTATCGTTCACGTCCTTGGATTTAAAAGTGATTTGTTTCCATGGCAATGCACAAAATGAACACACTGGCCACTATGATAGCTAGCAGTTAGCAAAGCATCTTAAAGCCTTTTTTATGTCTTTCACTTGTTTGTTTCCGGATAAAAAGCTGAATTACACCAAGCTGTTTGGTGTAATGAGGTCATTAGTGGAGGATTATGGGGAATGTGTGATTTACAATTCCAATTGTAAAATTTAATTGTGAGTTCAATTCCGATCTTACACTCCTAACCGCCATTTTTTTTCTCTATCATGTTTGTATATAACATGACATCCAAACTGTCAGGTCGGAGCTCTCACCTTTCACCTCGTCCACTTTGCTGTCTGCTCTGACGTGGGTGGAGCATATCGGTCACCAAAATGCCTAGAATATATGACGTTGTGATCTTATGTCGTATTTTTGCGCTTGCGACATGATCATGTTCTAAAAGATGAGGTTCTACTGCCTTTGGGGCAACACTTTTAAGATGCGATTTGCATTCAACAACACAATGAAGGTCAGAGGAACTCAAGAGGAACTCAAGAGGAACTCAAGAGGAACTCAAGAGGAACTCAAGAGGAACTCAAGAGGAACTCAGTCGATTTGTTTTTCTAGCGAAGTCAGCATGGATCATCATTCACTCTTTAAAAAAAAAGGTTCCTCAAGGGTTCTTTGGATGGTTAACAGCTCTAGCGTTCTAAAGGTAACTTTCTGTTGTAGGGTTCTACACAGAACCTTTAAGGGTTCTCCCAGTCCCAGAGGGACACAAGCACAAGTTGCTCGGTGACCCCGGACGCTCAGCCATTCACCCATCCGAGGATTTCTTACACATTGTTTAAATACAGATTTTTTTAATAATAAGGATTAACTGAGGAATTTGTGTCTGATAACTGATGCAATATATAAACATGCACTCATTCACTTTAAGAAGCAGATTTACAAGGAGAGATGGGCAGTGATGTCCGTGTGTTTATTAGTGTTACCTCTCTGTCCTCCTGCTCCTCCGATGGAAATGAGAAACACTGACTCTTCTGCAGAGAGAAAAACAAACAGCGGCTTAACCACGGCTCAGATCAAATATGCATGCACCTTCCCAGGTAAAAGATACAGACTAAAGGTACGAAAGATGTTCCCTTAAGGGTACCACCCCAGCAACAAGAAAAGGTACAGTTTAGTACCTTTTTTCTGAGAGTGACTGTATTATAGTTTAGGATAGAGGTGAGCATTGGGACGGGGATCCCGCGGGGAACCAATGAAAGAGTCGCTGGAGCGTTTTTTACTCTCATGCAGGGGGTCAGATATGAAGCTCGCGGGACAGAGAGAAAGAGAAAGAGAGAGAGAGAGAGAGAGAGAGACACAGTACATTCCCAGTAATGTTCAGTAAAACTCCATTAAAGGTCTTAAACTACAACAGACAAATCAGGTACCTCTGGATTGTAGATTAAACCCATTTTACACCAGAACCGACGCTGCACACGCAGAACGTCGCAACGGCCCCCCGACGCGTTTCATTTTACACCGGTCGCTGCTCGCGAGGGGACACGGGGGCGTGGAGCATCATTTCTGTGTTTTCATTTTAGTAAATATAACATCCAAATATCAGTACTGACCGTCCGTTTATTATAAAACATACATTACCACTGTGTGTTAATCCAGTGAGATTTTCACTCCTACTCTGTGGCTAACTTCCACAAATTATTATTAATTAATATTAGAAAATAATGCGGGCGTGATTGGTCGGAATTCCTGCGGGAGTGGGTTTAAAAAGGCTAAAATGTGTGCGTTTTAAAAAAGATGAAGCTTCTGAATACTAAAAATAAAAATCTAATACCACCCCAACGAACGAATACTCGAGTATTTGAATTATTCAGGCCAGCCCTAATATTATGTTATATTATAGTAAGTGTGGTACAGTATATAGTATATAGTGTGCTTGGCTAAGTGCACTAATAAAGTGAGCTAAAGAAAATCGGGATAAAGCCGAAGTCATTTAGATCATCAGGAGAAAGAAGAGTCTATTTGTGTTTCTGCGTGTGTCAGCACACCATTACTGCAGGTGTAGATAATGAGATTAAAGCCGGGACAGATACTCCAGCTGGGTCACAGACTGTGAGCAATATATCAGATACTCACATAGACTGGTGTTTATCACATGCTCTGTCTTTCTATCTGTGCTTCACAGCTGCAACAGTGAAGATTTAGTTCTGCACTGTGAGGCTAATGTAGCTAACAAGTAATAGAAGCTTATAGCCTCCAGTTTAGCATGGTGCACTGAATCTGCATGTCTACATAATCACACAGTGGCCTATAAGACCTGGTTTGTCTTAGCAACACATAAAATAAGGATAAGTCTGTATTAATTTTTTTTATATAAAAATCAAATTTGTATATTTTCATCCGAATCACTTCTAACCTACAGCTCTGCCTTCACACTTTAGGCCACGCCCCCTACCCAAGGCTGATACCAAACTATGTGCTGAGGAAGAAAGTGATTTGGCTTTCGCTCCTGTTTTTTATCTTGGTGCCGTCCTTTTGTCCATGTTTATAGAAAACAGTGTGTCATACAGTGTGTGTGTGTGTGTGTGTGTGTGTGTGTGTGTGTCAGAAAGCACATCAGCAAGAACAACTGCACAAAGCCCATTGAGGAGACGAACCCTGTGTCTAAATGAACCCCTACAGTGTTGAACTCTTACTGACCTTTACAGCAACTTTTACAGATTTTCTGTGTTCAGTTTTCTTAATAATTGTTAAATTATTTGTATCACAAAAAAGGGAAAACATGAAAGGTGATGTCTAAAGACTCTCTTTAGTTTATATTACATATTATATATTATATTATAGTTATATATATTATAGTACATTACATTATAGTATAGTATCGTATGGTTTAGTATAATACAGTCAAAATCACACA
>JAOUQW010000047.1:4061552-4073179 GCA_028565825.1 Olivaichthys viedmensis | reverse complement strand
CTCTGGACTTCAAAGGGTTAAGGGCCAAAGAAAATATACATAACTCTGTCATTACAGTGTCATGGTGTTGGCATAAGCATTCATAAAACTCTTATAAACAGCAAAATTAAACTCCCTTTACTTAAGGGCCATAGTAATATACATAACTGTTATGTCCATCAATGGAAAGAGACCACCACAGGACCAACCTCTGACAAGATATTATTTGGGTGGTGGTCCATTTTCAGCACAGCAATAACACCAACATGGTAGTGGCATGGTAATGTGTGTGGTAGTGTGTGTAGTAAGCCTTTCCAGAAGAGTGGACACGGACTGATTACGCACGTTGCGTTTTCTTTATTACGCACGTTGCGTTTTCTTTAACAACCAGCTGTTGTTCCTTGAGCAGCTGTGCTGTAGAGAACCCTATGCCCTCTATTGGTGTGTTGCGGTACTCCAGTAAAGCAATATAGGAATCTCCTTTGCCACTCTGAGCTTTGGTCAGCAGGTTCTTAATTGTTTGCACGGTTCTTTTTGCTTGACCATTTGACTGAGCGTGCCCAAGACTTGAAGTTGCATGTGTAAACTCCCAGTTTTCAGCAAAACACTTGAACTCAGCACTTGCATATTGTGGGCCATTGTCTGAAATGACCACATCTGGTATACCATACCTCGCAAATGCCGATTTCATGGCTCTGATAACACCTCGGCTTGTGGTTTCATTCAGCTTGGTGACCTCTGGGAACTTAGAGTAATGGTATATTAAATACATGCATAGTAAATACTCTGAGCCATTATAATGAAATAGATCAGTGCCTATTTTGGCCCATGGTTTTCCTGGTAGTGCGTGTGGAACTAAAGGCTCTCTTTGGTTGCTGTTTTTGTTTGCGTGGCATACAGCACATTGAGACTCTCATTTGGTGAGGCACTATGAGTTTTGTTGCTTTGAACAACAGTCCTGATGTGTAGCTAATTTCCTCTTTGAATGTTCAGTAGGTGTGAATTTCCTTTGGAATGGTGCTTTTCTCTCTGGGCCATCTGTTCATGGTTATTTCTCTCAGCAGTTGCATTTCAGGAACTTCTGCTGACGTTTCTCCTCTGAGATGGGCAGCTGAGGTTTTCTTTGCCAGGCTTGTATGTAACTGTGAGACTGCTCTTGAGCGGTTTATTATCTCTCTCGACTTGTGTCTCTCATATATACATACTGATTAAACTTTTCGCATCCATATACAATGGCAAGTAGTTCCTTTTTGATCTGTGCATATCTGCGTTGACAGTCAGTGAGTGCCCGTGATCCATATGCCACCGGTCTTTCATCTTGAAGTATGACTGCTCCTATACCTTCTGAACTTGCATCCACTGACAGTGTATAGGCTTGTTCATGTCGTAAAACTTGAGAGTTGGCGCATTTGTTGCCAGTCTTTTGAGTTTCTCAAAGCTTTTACTCTGTTCTTCTTCCCAATGCCATTCAGTGCCACTCCAGTAGCAACAGTATGCAATTTCTTTTGCTGGTTCTGGTACCCATGTGATTTCCAAATTTTTGCAAAGTGATTTACATGTTTGACCATAGGCTGGGCATTTTCTTGACTCATGCTTGTAACCACATCTGTTGCAGTTCCTTTCTATTTTCTGTTCATCTAGAGTAGTTGCTGTTTTACTCTTTTCAGAGTTCTTAGGGTTTTTCCACATTCTTTATCTTGTGCACGTCAACTTCTTCATTGAGCACTCTTACCTGCCTGGACGTGATTTCACTGGCACGGCAACCATCTATGGTCTTTGTTATGCCATAGACAAATCTGTCCCTTATTAGTGAATCATACAGTTGTCCAAACTCACTTTTGCTTTGTTTTTCAAGTTGGTGACGTAGGAGTCAATACTCTCCGATGGTCCTTGAGCCCTCGTGAAAAACATGTGGCGAATGTATGGTCGGTGTCTTCTCGGTTCACAGTAGTTTTGAAATTTCTCCTTTCTCCTTTTTCTTGGTCTCTAAATTCAAACGTTTTGCAAACCTTGATCAAACTTTTGTATCCAAATCTTCCAGTTTTCTGCAAGATTTCCTTGTAGACAAAAACTTGATGGTAGTTGTAACTGTGCCATCGACCTATTTACTGGTTACTACCATGTAATGTATTTATTAAGTGAGGGACATGGACAGCTTACTTGTGTTGCGTTTTCTTTATTCCCATATGTCATCATCCAACGACAACTCTACGAATACCCTCTAGGTACATCACAGACATGATTTGTCCTGTTTTTTTTATTCATTGCTACAGCAGGGAGCTCAGTCCAGATAGCTACTGAAAGATGAATTCAGCGTTTTCACTGAAGTTGAAATTCTATAGTGAAATTGGCAGAGAATAAAAAATCTTGTGATTTTTATCAGCAGGTCATGTAGCTGTCAGCATCAGGCCAGAGAGACAGGAGACCTTTACGCTGCAGGTGGATGTGGTGTGATAAATCGTCTGTCAGGATTCTGTAGCTCTGTATCTCTGCTTCCTAATTCAAACTGATGGTAAAATCCATGTCATTCATTTTTTATTGTTGTTTACAGTGCGATTACCCTATACACGTTGTCATGGTTACATTCCAATATGCTTACATAGGATCAGGATCTACTAGCTGTCATGATTAGGAATTAATGAACACCTGCCAGCCAATCAGAAAAAGTATTTTCCATGACCATGGTATAATAGTAGACATATTTTAAAAAATTAAACACGCACAGCAACGTCAGTGTCAGGGTCATTAAAGGTAATAAAAAGTCAAACTAAACATCAACTGAAATAAAATAATCTTTGCGTGTTCAACTCACTGGTGCACAATAACTTTATAGTTTAGAATCTGATTGTAATTTAACTTCAGTTCATTGATTTTCTCAGGTATTTTTAGGTCTTTCAGCTTTAGAGACAACAATCTCCACTGCATTAATGTACTGAAATTCTTTCTCTGTCTGTATATGATGGTCTGCTATTTCCATCTTCCACTTTAGGGATTTTCAGCTGCAGTAACAGATGACTGTGGTCTTTTTCTGTTACATCGTGAAGGACTTCACATTTTACGACGACCTCTATCATCTTAGGCATGAAGAAGTAATCCAACCTGGACAGGAATGTCTTCTTATTGTCTTCCAACATTTTTCATTAAAACTATCCTCATAATTTTTCCATCTAAAGACATTGTCTAATTGAAGATTGCTCATTAATCTCCTCACACATGGTTTGATTCTACAATGTTGGGTGTTTGTCTCCTGACCTGGTATTAGTTTGGCCCTGTCATTGTCCCATTAGAGTTTTTTATTCCTGAACTTTTCATCCACAGGACCCAATACCTGTTACTGTTAAACTGTAGATTTAACACCTTTTCCCCTCATCATTTATACACTCTGCGTTCTGAGAATGTACCTGAAGGATATAGTAAATTTATGAAATTCACATTTCTCCAGTTTTACACACTCCAGATTTTTTATAAGACTTTTGAGCACAAGGTGGACGTGAGGGATTTATGTTCTTCCTCAGACGAGAAGAAAATCAGAATATGACTATATTACTGTAGACTATAGCTCACCTGTGTAATGTGTCTCTGAGGACTTCATTACCAAAAGCCTGAAACAGGGAGTATTTAATATGGCATCATTAAATATTCATAGTGACCTGAAGTAGTAATGAATGCAGCCCAAAGGGAGACAATTTAAAATTCTTATAAAAATGTCTTGCTAATGACTGAAAGAACTTATAAACCCCTATGTACAAATGAAAACTCACTTTGGACATGTTGACAATCAAGCTTGTTTTTATTCCAAATCTTTCTTGAATATGAATATAAAAACACTTTACAGTATAATAATGCACATTCGCAGTATAAAACATTACATAGCATTTTAACAAAAAAGATTCAACTTTACAAAAAAAGGTTAAAAAATAATCAAGATCTCCTGAGTGAAAAATATAGAAGCCCCGCCCCTTCTCCAAGCTTCTTCACTCTTACCCAAAGATCACACCCACCCCATAGTCTCTCGATGACCCCACCTCCCTTCCAATGACCCCGCCTCTCTTTCGATGACCCCGCCTCCCCCTGAAGACCCCACCCTTCCGTGTAGAAAGCACCGGTGTCCTTGATCTA
The DNA here is from genome assembly GCA_028565825.1 of Olivaichthys viedmensis. Taxonomy (NCBI): domain Eukaryota; kingdom Metazoa; phylum Chordata; class Actinopteri; order Siluriformes; family Diplomystidae; genus Olivaichthys; species Olivaichthys viedmensis. Next base: position 4,069,081 of record JAOUQW010000047.1, on the reverse strand, counting down.
GAAACCTCCTGTTTCCTCGTTCGTCTGAGCACATTTAAAGAATTGACCCGTTCTTAAAGATGAGGAAATTAAATTGATTTCTGGGTCACGTGCTGAAACTCGTAGGATGAAGTAGACGAGGAGGCATTCATTAGTAGTTTGACCACATGAGTCAAAAATAAAGTTGTCCAAAAAGTTGAGTCTGTGAGTGTAACTGAAATGTTTAAACCCTCTTTTTTCCCCCACGGTGATACAATACAGATAAAAAGAAATATCTGTTTGTGATTATTTATAAATAACAATAACCATGAGTACACCTCGACTCTGAATGTGAGCAGCTGATGAGTTTAACAGTAATCTGTGTGGGTGGTTTTTTTTCTCCCTTATAAAAGCACTACACGGTTTTCATGCTGAAACTCAGTACAGTAGCACTTTAAAGTATCACAGACACCAAAATCACGAACATATAAAATCTTTTCCGAGTCCAGAAGATCAAGATGATTGAACAGAAGATGCAGAAAAAAGGCTGAAGGCAGGATGTAAAAGAGACACAACGTGCTCTCAGAGTTGACATCACAGAGGTTAGGATGTAGGGGTGTAGGGGTTACGGATGTAGGGTTAATGGGTAGGGTGTAGCGGTTAGGCTCCAGCTTTACGGTTGGGTTTTGCCTTTAAAGCGTCACAGTAGGGCTGCACAATTAATCGTATTTTAATTGTGATCAGGATTATTGGCTTCTTTAATTAATTCTACATTATTAACTATGACATTGATGATCTGAAATTAGCTCATTATTTACATTACACATGAGTTTTTATAAACTCTGGTGCATTAAATTACGAGCTCCTTAGTAGTAACTAATAAAATAGCACCCGATTGCATTTATGAATTCACATTGAGTCAGTTTGTGTTTATCTTCAGTAATTACAAGATTAACACTGAATTAAAGTGATTAAGGAGCTTCTTATTGTGATTCAGAGATTTATACATCAGAAGGAATAAAGTACAATGCAAAATGATAAAGTGCAATAAAATGGTTTTGTTCCTACACGGGATAAATAATTGGTATTAAAAAATAGTGATTTCAATATTGAGCAAAATAATTGTAGTTTTGTTTTTAGCCGTTATTGTGCAGCCCCATTTCCCCATGTTTGGGTTCAGAATTAATATTCAGGTCTGGTTCTCATTCAAGGTTTAGGGTCTGGGTCTAGTTCTCATCCTTAGGGTTCAGGGTCTGGGTCTAGTTCTCATCCTTAGGGTTCAGGGTCTGGGCCTAGTTCTCATTATAAGGGTTCAGGGTTAAGGTAAGAGTTCCGGGTCTAGTCCACAGTTGAGGTCTAAAATTAGGGTTCAGGGTTTGGTTCAGCCTCAGTGTTACTGTTTCAGAGCGCAGTGTTGGGGTTGGAGGTTTAGTGTTCCGTGATACGGTTCTGTGTCGGTTCCACATTCCTGTTCAGTCTCTCGCAGGTTCTCCAGCCTTCAGTGTTAGGATTTAGGTTCAGTATTAAATGTTTAGTCTCTCCCAGTTCCTCCAGATGAGCGCCATCAGCACCGCGCTCAACACCGTGGCCAGCAGGTGCACACGGCTGCGCAGACCGGGCATCATGCAGCGTGTTGGCGTGGAAACACACACCAGCAGCAGCGTGGTGATGGCGAGCAACATACTGATGACTTTAGCAAGAAGCTCGCGGCCGAGCACGCCCTCTGTCTCCACCTGCACCACCTGCACCTGCTGCTCCAGCTTACACAGCCGAGAGTTACACGACTCCAGCGCCTCCTGGTGGAGAGGAGAAAGTTTTAGAAAATTTTATTTTAGATATAAATTACAGTATCACTATTAACATTAAACATGCTTCAGTACATTTTACACAAACACTAAAACTGTAAAACTGTTTAAAACACTGCAGACGAAGACCACGCCCTTTTGGCCAGAGGACCGGCCTGTTACGTTTCACTGGATTACAGTGTTAATGTCAGTAATTACATTTTTTAATCATTCGCGTGTGTGTGCGCGGTCTGTTTATAAAAGTCTCCATTCTACAGATTACACACCAACACCGTGCCAGTGGAGATGTCCTAACAGGAAGTGCCTCTTCACTTCCTGTCTGAGTGTGATTACCTGCAGGTCTCTGTCTCTCTCGTTAGCCTGATATGCCACTTTCTCCTCGATGCTAGCTAACTCTTGCTTCAGATTAGCCATCTCATGCTGATGAAGTTCAACTAGATCATTGAGCTGTTCCTCAAGACGATCCACCCTGTGATGGAAGAAGAGTGAAGACGAGTCTGATTCTTATTGCTGAAACATCACTGCTAAAACTCCAAGTTAAAGATTAAAAAGCTAAGAGGAAAAAAATATGGCTCCAAAATAAACGTCCAAGCTAAACCATGAAACCTAACACTCACATGTTAAACCCTATAAAGCTAAGACTCAGTGCTAAACATCCAAGCTAAAATGTCTGAAGCTAACCTATATCTCGCCTCATCCAGAACTTGTGTGAAGTCTCCACCCAGCTTCTCTTTTAGAGCCTCCATGTTTTCAGCGAGTCGTATTTGAGACTGACGGAGCTCCTGAAGTTCCTCCAGCACCATGTTGAATGTGTTTTGGTAATGTTTGTGTGCAGCAGTGTTTCCGTTACTGTCCGCCGAGATCGAGGTGCCCGTGGAGGACTCGTCATCGCTGTGGTACTTTGATTTGCCAACTATGGTGGCGCTTCCGCTAAGCGCCCGGCCTCCACCCTCATCTAAAGAGCTCTTCAGGTGCGAGATGTTGTCTGCGCTGCCGAACTTGTTGCGGATAAGATTAGCAAACTCTCTGGGCTTGTTAAAGAAAGACGGTGGTGTGAGCGAGACTCCTGGGCCGATTGTTTTAATTTTGTCCAGGCAGTGATGGTGTCCACTGCCGTTCGTTTCCCTCAGAGTGTCCTTTGATAAATCCTTTGATAAATCCTTGGACTGATCTTTAGTCATGTCTTTAGGGCTGTTGTGCTTAGAGGAGCCATTGTTATTCTCGCTCTCCTTCATGCGTCTATGGTACTGCTCCAGCTTCTTCTTTAACTGGTTAATGCTGTGTGCCGTTTTCTGGTTCTTCTTCTCAAACACCTGCCGAATTCGTGCCACCTGCTGCTTATCGGCCATGTTGACCAGCTTGAGAAACTCTGCCACGTTCTCGTCCTGCTCCATGCACTCCACCCTCAGCTGCTCCGAAACCTTCAGGATCTTCTGCTGCAGGTCACTGAAGAAGTTCAAGTTCGAGTCGGAGCCTCCATGCCGCATCGGCACCGGGATACTGAGCACGCAACCATCGTTTTCCATCTGCAAACACACACACAGTCAGACATGAAGCTCGGGAAATGAAACCAAAGTCTGTCAAATTAACTGTGGAACTGCAACTTGGTGTAAAATTCAACAGCCAGAATGATGACACACGAAATAATGATCCTATTACATTTCTGTTAGTATTGATTTATTTGTGTCAGAGTGAAACTAGAATAAAAACTGTAAAATGAGCATTAACACACTAGCATTAACACCAACATTAACACTGTAGCATTAACTGTACCATTAACACTAACATTAACGCAGTAGCATTAACACTAACATTTACACTTTAACGCTGTAGCATTAACACCAACATTAACACTAACATTAGCGCTGGAGCATTAACGCTGTAGTATCAATGCTGTAGCATTAACGCTGTAACATTAACACTAACATTAACGCAGTAGCATTAACACTAACAAACGCTGTAGCATTAACACCAACATTAACACACACACACACACACAAACTCTCACTCACACTGCTCTGAATCAGATGATGAACCACAGTGACATGATGAGACATCAACTTTTCTTCGTTTCTGCTTTTAATTCTAAGTTTCAGTTCTGTCACATGCAGTAGAAAATGAGGAAGTTGTGAGAACTGAAGCACAGATCAGAGAAGACCTGCATCGTCTCTCCATCATTCCTCTTTCTTCTAGTGTTTCTGCTCTAATAAATGCTGATCAACACAATAACTCGCACCCGAGATGCTCCTTTCTCAGAACCGTTTAAAATCTGAGCTCTGACTCCTGGCTGCAATTTATTTGAAATCAGTTTGTATCTAATAATTTAGAGTCAATAGCAGAAAGAAGTGCAGAAGTGCTGGTAAATCCCTCATTATAACAAACTAACACACACATTAGCATTGTAATAATAAAATCCAATAAGAACACTATAAAACACTGGCGTTTGGGACACGGCCCAGTTCAGTGAGAACATGTAGAGAGAAGTAACATGGATTATTTATAGATCAGTGAAAAGCAGAACAGAAAACTTTCACTTCCTTTATTACAGTCATTACATTACAGTACAGTGTGTTCTGATTGGCTGAGAGCAGTCAGTTTGTTCCGATTTGCTGAAAGCGATAAAATAACAACTCACACCACCACCTGTTCCTGTGTCAACACTGGAGATTCAGTCAGTCAGTTACTCAGTTAGTCGCTCGGTCAGTTGGTCAGTCACTCGCTTAGTCGGTCAGTTGTTCAGTCAGTTACTCGGTTAGTCAGTCAGTTGGTCAGTCAGTTACTCGGTTAGTCAGCCAGTTGTTCAGTCTGTTACTCGCTCAGTCAGATACTCGTTTAGTCAATCAGTTGTTCAGTCAATCGGTTAGTCAGCCACTCAGTCAGTCACTTGGTCAGTCAGATACTCGTTTCGTCAATCAGTTGGTCAGTCAATCGGTTAGTCAGCCAGTTGTTCAGTCAGTTACTCAGTCAGTCACTTGCTCAGACAGATACTCGTTTAGTCAATCAGTTGGTCAGTCAATCGGTTAGTCAGTCACTTATTCAGTCAGTTAGTTACTTGGTCAGTCAGTTAGTCAGTCGGTCAGCCAGTCAGTCACTCTGTCGATCAGTTACTCGGTTGGTCAGTCAGTCAGTCACTCGGTCGGTGAGTCAGTGAGCGAAAGTGCCTCTTCTAAACCCGTCTGCTTGCGTTTGTGTCCTAGGTCGACACATGATGCGTTATGTGGTGACGCTGCCTATTGTTCAATCAGATTGTTGCAGAGGACGAGTGAGAGGATTTTAAATGATATCTGTTTCATGTATTATGAGTCTGAAACAAGATTGTAATTCTGGAGAAGCTGCATGTGAACCTCACCCTGGAATGTACTGCTAAATTTTGATAATGAAATGTGGTTGTTATGCATCTCTAAGTGAGCGAGGCCATAGGGCGAGAATGTTTTGGTAAAGCCCAGCCACCGTGAGATAGCTAATCTAAATGTTCTCCACTTGTTTAAATTTTGTCATCAAAGTATATTTTGCAAAACAATTAAGAGGTGGTGTTGATAGAACAGACTCTGAGACAGCGAAGAGAACTTGTGTCTAAATGACTTAATGCCTGAATGACTTAATGCTTAAATGACTTATTGTCTGGACAGCGCGTCATACTAGGTATATATTCTTTGATTGAGCCAGATTTTGTGACACTGAATACTTTGATTTGTACCTCTATCATCATACTTTGCATTAAAAAAAGAACTTCAATATTCTGCAAAATTGTTTCACTCAGAATCCTTTCTGAAAAGATCTTGCTGTTTTCAGGGAACTATAATCACGCTTAAGATCCGGTGGGAAACGCTCCCCAAGGACCAGAAACTCTACACCAAACAGAGTGCGACGCAGTCAAACCACTAAACAAAGCCTTGATCTTGAGCTCCTACAGCGATTTGAGCTAAAATATGGGTAGTGTTAATGGTGAATGGTCTTGACGTCATTAGCTTAAATATGCTAAAATGTACAAGTTTGTGTCACTGCTTTCGCATCACACATTTGCAAACAGAAGTATTTACCTTCCTTTTCTTATTCTGCTTTACCGGCTTCTTTACATCATTCACCATGTAGGTAAAGCTGTGTATAAATTCACTAAGGTAAGGGTCTTGTTTTTTCGGCCAGGGAAGACTAGAGTGTAGTTACAGCCCTTTTTTTGTTTTCGTTTTGTTTTAGAGGAGAAACTGAATGACTGCGTTTAGGGCAGTGTTTATGGTTTTGATATGTTATTTCCTTTAGCGCATCCAAGTTCAGTTGCCAAAGCGTGAGTGGAATTTGTGCATATACTGCAAACTTAAATAGTAAATATTTGGCAGTGGCTTTAATCCCCCCAATTTGTAACACAACGCACCATAACACAATAAATAGTTTGTGTTATTTTAAATGTGTGTGTCTCTGGGTTACTGGCTTCATTCTCTCTCCTCCACATTTTATCATATGTTACTGACCCCTAATTTACCCTAGACCTACCTTGGGGTCGTAACAGTCCTGCAAAAACAGCTCTCAGTCGTGCACTCAGACTTTTAGATCCGGCTGTTTAAACAGATCTCTCTTCCCGATTATCACCTGTTTTAGTCACTAAACACAAAGACTTCCTGAATGCTTTAGAATTAAATTAAGCGAACCGTTAATATGGCCGTTAGTGAGAACACTCAGACAGGAAGTAACGTTAGGTGGCGACACTAACCCTAGGCTTCACTGCTTTCAGGAAACATGAGTCTGAACTGCGCACACACACACACACACACACACACTTCAGCACAGCATCACTGTTAGGCTGCATTACAATCCTGTTTTTAAAACGTCTTCGTCCATTTCCCTTGGTTAAGTCCACTTGACCATCTTGATTACTTAAGCTTGTTAGGTGGGTGGTGGGGGTTGTTAAATGAGGGTCAACTCAACATTACTGTAGGCTTTGGGACCCCAACTTACCCAGAAGGCATTGCACACTTCTGAATTGTGAGGGGAAGTTGACAAGGGAAGAGTGCATTGGAAACAGGATTGGAATGCAGAGTGTACCTTTCTCAGACATGCCCAAACAAGCACACACACACACACACGCACACAGATACACATACACGCATGCGCTCGCTCCCTGGAAAAAAAACGCAGAACAACTGAATCAGAAAAAAAAATTTAACGGTTCTTTCCCATTTAAGATTTATTTGTAATTTGATGGCGTAATTTCTGAGGTGGGTTCGTACCTGCACAGGTGAGCTCATAATGCGGTGTAAACAATGAGTGTGTGATCACAATGCAGTGATTCGGTTAATTTGATTTAGACACAAAACACACATAACTGTCTGCTGATCTTTAGTTTAATCTGCCCTGAGGGGGAAAAAGCACAGAAGAGAAACCTGACTGTACACGTCTCAGACTGTTACTGATATGATGAGATACAATGTTATTTATCTCTGAAGGGAAACAGATTTAGTACAGCAGCCTGAACCAAAACAAGTGTTACCATGACAACGAAGAAATATGTGAGCTGTCGGAGTGACAATGAGTAGTGTCACGGTCGTATAGCAGCGGAGGCAGGACACAGGCGCAAGTCGATCAACATTTAACATTTATTTGCAACATCTAATCATAACGTAACTAGTAACTATAACACACACAGTAACTATACGTAACATTAAACAATCCGAGACAAACTGAACGGGGACACGAAGGCTATTTAAACAGATACTAATTACACAGACAAACGAGAGGCAGGTGGGATGAATCACATTACGGGACAGGGGCAAT
>JAOUQW010000047.1:4015893-4028779 GCA_028565825.1 Olivaichthys viedmensis | reverse complement strand
GTCCCTACAACGGATTGTGAGAACTGCTGAGAAGATCATCGGAGTCTCTCTACCCACCATCAACACCATCTACCACACTGACACACACGCGCTCCTCACACTGACACACACACACGCGCTCCTCACACTGACACACACACACGCGCTCCTCACACTGACACACGCGCTCCTCACACTGACACACTCCTCACACACACTCCTCACACTGACACACTCCTCACACTGACACACTCCTCACACACACTCCTCACACTGACACACACTGACACACTCCTCACACACACTCCTCACACTGACACACTCCTCACACTGAGACACACACACACACTCCTCACACTGACACACGCACGCACTCCTCACACTGACACACACGCACTCCTCACACTGACACACACGCACTGACACACACGCACTCCTCACACTGACACACACGCACTCCTCACACTGACACACACACGCACTCCTCACACGCACACACTCCTCACACTGACACACGCACGCACACACTGTTCACACTGACACATGCACGCACACTCCTCACACTGACGCACACACACACACTCCTTTCCTTTTTGGGTGAGATCTCAGTTTAACCCCCCCTCCTCCTCCTCCTCTCGCTGTCTTTCTTCTCTCAGTGGAGAATGTGGAGCTGAGCCTGGAGCTGCAGATGGAGAATAAAGGCTCGGTTGTGTCGGGTGGAGAGCTGAACGTCTGTTTGGACGGCCTGGTTGTTGATCTGGGATCACTGCCCAATCACAGCGCAGAAACCAACAGTGAGTCTCACACACGCACACACACACACTTTTTAAACAAAATCCACTCTCATGCTCTAAGGGTACGTACATGTATACGTGAATCTCTCCCTTTTCTCCCCGTGCCTTTAGCTCGCTGCTCGAGAGGCGTGTCTGTCTACAAACAAACCTTTTAGTCACTAAATGTGGATTTCATACATGTCGCCATTTTATTTCCGTTAGTTAGCTACCTGGGTGGGTGAGTTAATATTTTAACATTTTACTATTTTACCATGCAGTTCACCTGCTTATTTCACCGAGAGTTCTTTTATTTTTATCTTTACAGTCGTGAAGATTCAGTTTCATACATTACAGAGAACCCAGATCTTTTCCTGCATTATTGTTTTTGGAACAGAAGGAACGATTGCTCAGCGCTATGACGCAGCTGCTGCTTGTAATCTGAATAAAGTTGAAACCAGCTCAGCGTTTTGCGCCGTGCCGCGAGTCGGGTTCTCGCCGCTCACAGTCCCACAATCCCTTGCACATTTTTTCACAATTTCCACTGAAAATTAATAGGTGTGAAATTTCGGATGGGGAAGTTGTGTTCAGTGTGCACATACTGTCTCACACACACACACACGTTATCGGAATATAGCACGAGAGCGTGTGTGTGTGAGTGAAAGCGAGTGTGTGATGCCCGCGTCTCAGCTGTGATTGGGTCACAGTCCTGTGATGTCATCCGTGATAACACACCACATCGAGTGTTTATTACTTTTATAGAAAAGACGACCAGTAAAGCAGAGAAACCGCGATTCACCGTCTCACACGTCTATTTCTAATATCGGCGATTTGTGCCGCCCAAAAAAGTAGTTGCACCGAGGGACAGTGACCGACTTCTCCAGCACTTAATGAATTAGTAAGAAAGAATTATAGAAAAGAAGGAAAGTATGAAATAAAAAAGAATGAGTGCTGTCAGTATTTACATGTGTGATAAATTGCTGTAGAGAGAGAAATATTACCTGCATGTATTAGTGTTGATGGGGGGGAAATGTAATGACGTGTGTATTCAGTGCTTTATGACAGTCGTAACCATCCATACTGCAGCTTTTAACTTCAGTTATAAGAACATACTGAGGTCAATATCCACACAATAACAGGCCAGAATCTGCATTTTTATTAACATATTATAAATTATAAGGTTAGTCAAAATAATCAGTTTAATTCAGAAGAGATTAAATAAAAATGCAAAAATGTTCAGGCTGCATTGTAATTGGCTCGTTGGACCAGGACAGTTTACCAGCAGCATAACCGTTTCTCTCGCTCACTGTGTGTGTGTGTGTGTGTGTGTGTGTGTGTGTGTTTACGTGTGTACAATAAGCTCCAGATCCAGCAGATTCCCAGTGGAAAGCTGATGATCATTCAGTAAACACTCAATAACACTTTTGTGAATGAGCCGTGTGTGTGTGTGCGCGTGTGTGTATGCGCGTGTGCGCGCGTGTGTATGCGCGTGTGTATGCGCGTGTGTGTGCTGTATGGTGAATAGCTCTTGATTCTTGTTTGAATAGATTGGCTCATCACACACTGCTGGTTTTTTATTCTCTCACACACACACACACACGTGTTTAATCTGTGTATAGTTAATTTGTGAGAATTGTGTAATTGAGTGTTGTTACTTGTAGCTTGCAGAACAATTGGCTCCTGTGTGTGTGTGTGTGAGTGTGTGTGTGTTCAGTAGGAGTGAATAAAGGTTTTGAGCGTGACCACTCTCCTGGGGTTTTAGGGGAAATGGTGTGTGTGTGTGTACGTATAAAGGCTTGAGTGTGTTGGGCGCGCAGGTCGAGGTGTGTTAAGGCCCTCTTTGTTCTGTCTGAAGGCCGCTCTTGTTAGTTTAATGTTTTCCTTAATTTCCCCTGGCGGTCTTTCTGACATGCACACGCACACACGCGCGCACACACTTCTTATAAACAAGCCTTTGTATGGCAGGCCCAGTAAAAACAGCAAAATGAACACGCTTAGTACTGTTCAAAAACACGATCATTCACCAGACAGACAGACAGACTGACTTTCTTAATGAGGTACACAGGCGGGGGACACTGACTGGATACACTGATGGGGTACCCAGGCGGGGTACACTGATTGGGTACACAGGCGGGGTACACTGATGGGGCACACAGGCAGGGTACACAGTCGGGTTACACTGATGGGGTGCACAGGCGGGGTACACAGGCGGGGTACACAGGCGGGGTACACTGACTGGGTACACTGATGGGGCACACAGGCGGGGTACACTGATGGGGCACACAGGCGGGGTACACTGATAGAGCACAGACGGGGTACACAGGCGGGGTATACTGACTAGTACGCAGGTGGGGTACACTGATTGGGTACACTGATGGGGTACACAGGCGGAGTACATTGATGGGGCACACTGACGGGGCACACAGGCGGTGTACACTGACGGGGTACGCAGGCGCGGTACACTGACTGGTACGCAGGCGGGGTACGCAGGCGGGGTACGCTGACGGGGTACGCAGGCGGGGTACGCTGACTGGGTACGCAGGCGGGGTACGCTGACTGGTACGCAGGCGGGGTACATTGACGGGGTACACTGACTGCGCACACAGGCGGGGTACACTGACGAGTATATCTGACGGATTCATGAATAATGTGGATTAACAAAGGACAATGATGGTTGAAGTCAGTTGGAGTGTGTGGAATCTGATCTGTACACCCATTACATAGAGCCGCGTTCATTTAGTGCACAGTGTGTGCGTGCGTGCGTGCGTGCGTGCTTAGTGTCCACTCATAATATGCAGTGAGAGACACACACTGGCTCCAGCCATGTCTGCTCTGAACACACTCCCCTCTCTGATGGACCAGTCGGCCTTCTGAATCGAGTCTCATTGTTTTGCTGTGTGTGTAGAACTGCTGCAGACGGACCATACCAACCTTCGCAGGACTCAGAGCGAGGAGACGCCCGGCACGTCCAGCCCCCGCAGGTGAGGAAAAACACACACACACACACACACACACAACTGCAAAGTTTCACACACAGACGAACAAAAATAATCAGACTGTGGGGCGTGCGTCAGTCTGACTCGAGTATATTTACCCTCTCTGTCGCCCTCTCCCTCCCCCACGTCTGTCTGAAACACACACACACACTGAAGAAATTCAGGACTTGGAGTCAGTGTTGTGATAAGAGGCTGCCAGGCCGTGTGTGTGTGTGTGTACAAGCCCTGTGTACCAGATAGCTTTCCCCCGTCCACATCCCCTTGGTTAAGTCCCCTTGGGTTCCATCCTAAGAGCCATACATTACTCTATCAGTGTGTTAGGTGAAGATCGAGTCAACGTCACTGTAGAAATCAGAAACACAATTTACCCAGAGGGTATGGCAGCAGTCTGACACTCGGTGAACAGGATTATGAGATTGCCTTCTCCGGGAAGGACACATGTTCCGTCAGTAGTGTTGAATATAGAGATATGTAGATGAATAGATTATCAGAACTTGTTAGTGAAACAGTTAATAAACGGTGGATGACTCCTGTTCAGAGGCCGAGGTCGAGTGTGTTCCTGCTGAACAATCCTACACACTGCTGCCACTGTCACTTTCACTTTCAATTTCAACTTGTATAGCGTTTTTAAAAATAGACATATTAAACAGAGGTTCAATCACTTCTGTAGGTGTGTAGGTGATGCTCACTTGGGGGAAGTCAACAAGCGCACTTTAAAACATGGTATTGGAACACAGCGATGGTGTAAATATTCTCACCGCTTTTATCCATCCCCATCACTAGACATGTAGAAAGAGAGTGTGTGCGTGCTTGTGTGTGTGTGCGCGTGCTCAGTGTTTTCACATTACATCATGTCTCCAGTCTCCCATGACATCACAAAGCGAGCGTGTGTGTCAGACATTAAAACAGTGTGTGAATGTGTCTGAAGGTTTTCAGTGGGAAATGTCTGAACTACACAATATATTGTTTTATATCACAATATGCGATACTTATAAATATGTATTCATATGTATTTATGAATATGCAAATGAGCTCATGACTGTATTGACAGGGTCATTATCGTCCAATCACTGCAGACCTTTCATCTTTAACCCTGAGCATCAGTGTTTATCCTACAGGGGGTTTAATAGATCACACTACTGTGTGTGTATGTGTGTGTGTGTGTGTGTGTGTGTGTGTGTGTGTGTGTGTGTATAGGAGTCAGAGGCACTCTGCAGGTGGTGCTGATTCTACCGGAGTCTCGAGAGAAGCGACGCTCACTAACGGAGACACAAACACAGACTCAACACACTTTAACACAGGTGCTAACACACACACACACACACGTTTATATTTCTATACTTGTGAGGACTTCCATTGACAGTGTTGATTCCATTGACATAATGATAACTGTAGCTAATTAATGCTAAACCTAACCCCAACCTCAGTAACACACACACACACAACTGCCCATGATCATCACATGTACACACACACAATAACACAGGTACAAACACGCACATGCACACACTCACACACACAACCATAATCATCACATGTACACACACACACACTATTGTGGTAGAAGTCATTTGTGTGTGTGTGTGTGTGTGTGTGTGTGTGTATTAAGATAAAGGTAATCCCGCAGCAGAGGAAAATGGGCGTGGCCACAACACCCCTCCACCCTCATCACCATCACTCAGACCAGATGCCCCTCCTACAGACACTGTTGCCCCACCCCCACCAGCAGATAGAGCTCCGCCCACACAGGATGAACACACGCAGGCTGTGGAAGAATTACCTGCAGGGTGAGTGTGTGTCCGAGTGTGTGTTTGTGTTATAGTGTGTGTGTGTGTATGTGTTGTGTCTGTGTTGTGTCTGTAGTTGGATTAATCATGTGACATTATTTCCCCAGTTGGGAACAGAGGGTGCTGCCGCATGGGCGAGTGTACTACGTGGACCACAACACCAAGACCACCACGTGGGAGAGACCCCTCCCTCAGGGGTTAGTGTGTGTGTGTGTGTGTGTGTGTGTGTCAAAAACATGATCTGAAACTGTAAAAATCTCTTTTTGACCATTTCTAATAAAAGTAACATTCCATTTTATGTATTTTACAAAACAGTTGGGGGCGGCGCTTAGACGCGAGTGACGCATCTGCATGTACTGTGGGTGGGGCTTATTTCATTCCCACACTGTCAAACACATTTTTGTACTCGTCTAGCTGACACACAGACGCTCTTCTCTCAATCCCACATGAGTGAGAGAAGAGCGAATGTAAATGTAGAGTGTTGGAGGGCAGGTGGGGGCAGGGCTTTACTGGTGGGCTATAAATGAGAAACCAGAGAAAACAGTGGGGGATTTTAAAATACCGCTGTAGTGAAAAACAAACTGATGCATTTGTCTTCATTCAGAACTTGTTGTGAAGCTGCTGCACATGCGGCCGTGGGTTCAGAACTCCTTAAGGATGTTTTTATTCGTCTTCTGATAGTTTTCTACAGGTTTATTTTGTTTTCCTGAATCAAATAATCATCGAGTGTCGAGTAAAAACTCACTCAAACACATTTAACATCAGAACGTCCAGAACCAAACTAATGTAAATGAATCCTTCCAGAAACGGAGCTGTGATTTTTATTTATTGTGCAGTTCAGGCTTTTCAATTCACACTCGCGACTTATTCAGTGGAGGGCGGAGCTTCATTTCAGTGCTTTATCACTATGAGTGAGGAAGTATATGGTGTAAATTGTCTTTATTGGACCGTCAGATTATTATAAACATGTGTTATCACTGCATATCATCAAATAAAGTTTCTTAGTGTGATGAAATAAGTTTATTGTGCATGTCGGGTTTAATAGGAGCGTTTATTAATTCCACTAGTACAGTGCACAATCACCTTGTATTTAAACACATGCGGAGTGACACACAGGCTGTTATACAGAACAGACTTCCTGCCAATAAATAACAATAACATGGAGGATCTTTCTACAGCGATTACGTCGAGGCGTGCAGCATAACCTGTAGTGCACTATTCACTGTGGTAGTGTGTGGTTTGGGACACTACATGTAATAGTTGATAGACACCCCCTCCCCGTCCTTGTATGGTGTGAGCGGTGCATTGTGGGAATGTTTTTCTTGCCCGGGTGTGAAATGTCCAGCTTGTTCCCTGCAGTGTGTTTAAAGCTGCTCTAAACCTCCAGCACTTTTCAGGCAGTCAGGGAAAAAAACACTGGAGTTTTTAGGTATTAAAATATTTTCTTTGAGCAGAAATTATCACGATTGGTTCAGTCAAGCGGCCAATTAGGACAAAGAGACTAAGGTAAAGTCTCTTGTCGTTAAAGGATTTTACTAAGGTAAAATCCTTTAACTGGTAAAGGATTACTGTGAAAAATTAAAAAACCATAGAAGAGGAAGAGTGAAAAGCTGTGTGGGAGTTGAGCAGCCGTTTCTATACGCCTTTCTCAGGTTTATTCCACACCTGCAGCACAATTTAAACATTTATTTTTACTGAAACAATCAAATTAATTTAACTTCCTCCAGCTACACACTGATGAAGATTAATGCACTAAATTGAGGTGAAGTCTGTGGTTTAAACTCATTTATTTATAATGTTGTATGAGTTTTTAAAAATGATCTGCGTTCTGGTGCATAGAGACGGGGGGGGTGCTTATTACGCTTTTAAATTGTGGGGACGGGGTCTAAAAGTCCTGTGTTCTCTGAAAAACTTCATCTGACAGGCGTGGATTTGGAAAAAACAAGAAACCCCCCCGGCTTTACGTCTCCATTACACTGATTACACAGAGACAGCAGTTATTTCACAAACAGTCATAGTGTGTGTGTGTGTGTGTGTGTGTGTGTTAGGAGAGGAAAGGTCAGTGAGGCCTGCTTCAGTTTTTCCGCTACAGACGGAGAACAAAAGGCCTTTCAGAGCTCCACAGCGTTTTGTGGCTCAATTAGCGGAGAGCGCTAATGCTAACGGCAGCCGCTCATCGTCTGTTCTGGGTTAGTCTACTGGGTGAGGGGAGCGAGTGTGTGTGGGAGTGTGTGAGTGTGTTTTCTCTTCCAAATTTTGCTGTGCTGAGGTCAGGGGTATGAGAATAGCCTCGGCCTCCAAACTCACCAACTATGTAAGTTGTGTGTGTGTGTGTGTATAAGTTGTGTGTGTGTATGTTTGTATGTCTGTATAAGTTTGTGTGTGTGTGTATATAAAGTGTGTTTGTGTGTGTGTGTGTGTGTGCATAAGTTGTGTGTGTGTGTGCATAGCATAAGGTGTGTGTGTGTATATGTGTGTGTATACACGTGTGTGTGTGTGTGTGTGTAAGTATAAGTGTTTGTGTGTATACGTGTGTGTGTATACGTGTGTGTATAAGTTCTGTGTGTGTGTGTATACGTTTGTGTGTGTGTGTGTGTGTGTGTGTATACGTGTGTGTGTTTACGTTTGTCTGTGTGTATATGTATACATGTGTGTGTGTGTATAAGTGTGTGTGTGTGTGTGTTTACAATTGTGTGTTATGGGATTGTCTTCATGGCGACCTCCACACATCCTGTCTCCAAGTGATCAGGATCACTGGGTCAACAAGGGGCGGAGCTTAAGTTGCAATTGATCAGCCAGTTACAGACTCGATCATGTGACATCATCACAAGTTAATTGACCAGCTGTAACTTAAACGTACCTGAAGCTCTGCCATTGTGACTCAGACACCTCACTCAGCAACGTGTGTGTGTGTGTGTGTGTGTGTGTGTGTGTGTGTGTGTGTGTGTGTAGATGGGAGAAGCGTGTGGATCAACGTGGAAGGTTCTACTATGTAGACCACAACACACGGACGACGACGTGGCAGCGACCCACAGCTGAGTCAGTGAGGAACTTCGAGCAGTGGCAGAGTCAGCGCAGTCAGTTACAGGGGGCCATGCACCTGTTCAACCAGAGATACCTGTACCAGGTAACACACACACACACACACGCACACACCTAGGGTAGTGATATATAAAGATGACATAGTACTATATGTACTGATCCTATAGTACTGATCCTAAAGATGACACATTCTCAGAGTAAGGGTTGAGATAAAGATTTAGGGTTGAGGGGTTAGGGGTTTAGGGTTAGTTAAGATGGTAGTGTGCAACAGTGAGGGTGTTTGCAGCCTCAGAAGGTCAAACAGAAACACACAGCTCCAGAAGTGCACTACCCTACCAAGGGTTTATATATATATATATATATATATATATATATATCATCATCATCACTGTTCAAACACCTACTTCCTGCTACTTTACAGCGGGGGCGGAGCTGCTTGTACTGAACATTTCTGGTTGGTTAAACGTGAGGCCCCTCCTCCCTGTCAGAGTGCATGAGTGGAGTGAATATAGATGAGGGCTGGACAGTGACTCAACGCAGTACTTTTCCACCAGAGGACATCATAAACTCCCCCACAGTGCAGTGCATTCTGGGTAAAGGGGCGAGGGGGATAATGATCTGCTTTGGGTCTGTTTTTGAGAGATAATTACTGAAAGGGTAAATAACTGTTTAAGATATTTAAAGCTGCAGCTCCACCCGGGACACCAGAATAACCTCCGCACACACACGCACGCACACTCTCGCGCTCACACGCACACTCTCTCACACTCACACTCTCTCACGCACACACACACTCACACACACGACATGCACTGTCTGTGTTTACTTGTGCACAAGTTTCTCTAGACTGGAATTATTTTTTTTATGATATTTTAATGAGTTGGTGCGGACAGGACCTACAGCTGTGTCACAATACACCATCATACCAATATATCATCACAGCCCTGTGTGTGTGTGTGTGTGTGTGTGTGTAATGGAAACCACAAGTCTCCTGACCAGCCTCTGTCACACACCCCCAACATTTCACACCTGATTCTGACATTACAGGAGCCTGCGTGCATGTTGTCTAACACACACACACCCTCTCTCTCTCTCTCACACACACACACCCTCTCTCTCTCTCGCACGCACACACACACACACACACCCTCTCGCAGACGCACACACTTTCTCTCACACGCACACACACACCCTCTCTCTCACGCGCACACACACCCTCTCACGCGCACACACACACCCTCTCTCACGCGCACGCGCACACACCCTCTCTCACGCGCACGCGCACACACCCTCTCTCACGCGCACGCGCACACACACCCTCTCTCTCACGCACACGCGCACACACCCTCTCTCACGCGCACACACACCCTCTCTCTCACGCACACACACACACCCTCTCTCTCACGCACACGCGCACACACACACCCTCTCTCTCACGCGCACACGCACACCCTCTCTCTCACACGCACGCGCACCCTCTCTCTCACGCGCACACGCACCCTCTCTCTCTCGCACACGCACCCTCTCCTCTCTCTCGCACACGCACCCTCTCTCTCTCGCACACGCACCCTCTCCTCTCTCTCGCACACGCACCCTCTCTCTCGCACACGCACCCTCTCTCTCACAACACACCCTCTCTCACGCACGCACACACCCTCTCTCACCCTCACGCACACACTATCTCTCTCTCATGCACACACTATCTCACGCACACACTATCTCTCTCTCACGCACACACTATCTCTCTCGCACACACTATCTCTCTCTCACGCACACACTATCTCTCTCTCACACTCTCTCTCACACACACTCTCTCTCACACACTCTCTCATTCTTTCTCACTCACACACGCGCACACACTCACACACGCGCACACACACACGCACCCTCCCTCTCTCGCACACGCACCCTCTCTCGCGCACGCACACTCTCTCTCTCTCGCGCACACTCTCTCTCTCTCTCTCTCTTTCGCGCACACTCTCTCTCTCTCTCTCTCTCTCTCTCTCGCGCACACTCTCTCTCTCTCTCTCTCACGCACACTCTCTCTCTCACACTCTCTCTCTCTCACACTCTCACACTCTCACACACTCTCTCACACACTCTCTCTCTCATTCTCTCACATGCATGCGCACACTCGCACGCTCTCTCTCTCACACTCTCTCTCTCACACTCTCCCTCTCACACTCTCTCTCTCACTCTCTCTCTCTCACACTCTCTCTCACACTCTATCTCTCTCACACGCTCTCACATTCTCTCACATGCACGCGCACACACTCTCTCTCACGCACACACACTCTCTCTCACGCACACACTCTCTCTCTCACGCACACACACGCACACACACTCTCTCTCTCACGCACACACACTCTCTCTCTCACGCACACACTCTCTCTCTCTCACGCACGCGCGCACACGCTCTCTCTCTCACGCACGTGCGCACACTCTCTCTCACACGCACGCACACGCACTCTTTCTCTCTCGCTCTCACACGCACGCACACACACTCTCTCAAAGCGTGGTTTTGTGTGGTAATTGCGCTGCGCCAGTCATTAACGGGCTGTTTCCTGCCTTCAATCCACCACACACACACACACACACCGCTCCTTGTCCCTCTCTCTCTTTCCCACTGTCTCGGTGTCCTGGAGGTCTTTGTCTTTCTCTCTCTTTCTCTCTCTCTCTGTACCAGTTCAATTAAGAGACAGCTTTATTGGCTTGTACATGTAGTACATTGTCAAAAATATCAGTAATAGTAATAACAGTATCTGTAACTAATAGTATCAGTACCAGTAATGACAGTATCAGTACCAGTAATGACAGTATCAGTAACAGTAGTAACAGTAATAACAGTATCTGTAACAGTTTGACGCTGGGATCCTCTCTGCTATAGTCACAATGACATTATGAACTGGAATAACTAACTACAGAAACAACAACAGTCTTAACTACAATTAACTAATGTCTATAACAGTAAAACACTAATGACAGTTATAATCATAACGCACATGGATACACAGTGCTGACACACACACACACACACACATTCATTAGTCAGTATACATTACAGTCACTAATTAATCAGTCAGTAATGAGTTTAGTAGCAGTTACATTTGTTAGGTCAGTGATAACCTCATATAACCCCCACACTCCTTCATCTCTCTTTCCTTTTAACTCCCTCCTCCCTCTCTCCTCCTGTCTCTCTCTCTGTGGTTGTGTGTGTGTGTGTGTCTAACTGGGCAGGAAAAGGCAGTCTGGATGATGTCATGCTTTTATTTCATTTTTTCTACCTTTTTTAGTCATAGAGAGTTGGGAGGGCCGTCAGCACTGACTCACACTCACTCACACACACACACTCACACTTTCTCACAGACACACACACACTCTCACACTTACACATACACTCTCTCATGCGCACACACACACACACACACATACACTCTCTCATGCACACACACACACACACTCACATGCACACATGCACACTCACTCAACATGCGCACTACAGTGAAGCGGTGTCTGACCGTGTGTCTGAAACCACAACCTATTCACTATGTAGTGCACTAGGTAGGGAGTCTTGCCCTTTTAAAACTCATGTCTGAAAGCCTAATGTAGAATATTCAGTGTACTCCTGATATCCCACAATGCACTGCAGTGGGTTAGTGTCCAAACAGTGTAGTCTACCCAGAATACACTTTGCACACTGTAGGGGTTAGGGAATAGGGAGTAGGGCACAGCGTGAGTGTTGTGTAGTGATGGTTTATTACGTTATTATGTGTGTGTGTGTTTCTCATGTTCTGTGTGTGTGTGTCTGTAAGACGCCTCATGTTCTGTGTGTGTGTGTTTCTGTAAGACGCCTCCTGCACTGTGTGTGTGTGTTTGTTTTAGGGCTGCTTTAATACTATTTAAATTCACTTAATATTTATGTGTTTGAAGGCAGATGTTTAAGATCCCATGTTACACTCAGGCTGCGTAATTGATGGAAGAAAAATTCATACAAAAGAAACACCTGCTTCTCTAAAGCACCTGAAAATGTGGTTCTGTGACAGCACGTCATCTTTAAAAATGCAGGAAGTCCCGTTCCTGCATTTTTCTGGAAGTGTAACAGAGTGACTAATTAAAAAAATATATAATAATACACATAAATACTACACAGATGTGAACTTCATACTGAACGACTCAGCAGTCCAAATGGCGGGTTTTTACATGCAGTATTGTGCATAAGTCAGTGCCCCCCCTTGTTCCATTTTCAGTCAAACAGCCGTGCAGTAACACATTCTTACCTTTTTAATGTCAGACAATAATCCTGTAAATGTGA
>JAOUQW010000047.1:3976761-3987968 GCA_028565825.1 Olivaichthys viedmensis | reverse complement strand
TAATGTAACGTGTTGAGACAGATGTGGAGGCTTTACGTTAATGTAACGTGTAGTGGCCATGGAAGTGGGGTGAGAGTTCGTGTCAGTGGGGGGCCTTGTTGATGAGGCCAGCTGCAGTCAGAAAGAAAGTGTTCTTGTGGCGTGAGGTTTTGGTCCTGATGGACCGCTTTATGGTTCAGACTCCATTCACACGTGGTTTTGTAGAGAATTTCAGTGAGAGCTATAACCACACACTCACTATAACCACACACACTCACGTTCACGATAACCACACACACGCACTATAACCACACACTCTCACATTCACGATAACCACACACTCACTATAACCACACACTCACACTCACTATAACCACACACACTCACGATAACCACACACACTCACTATAATCACATGCTGTAAAATCACTTACAACAGGTTTATAAATGTAATCGTCTTTTCTAGATGTGGGAGTGTGACGGGTTTGTCGGCTGGATTTTCCCCACACACACCTGAGCTGCTGCAGTCCAGTCTGGAGTTCACACATGGCCGCACATACACACTGCAATCCCAAAATTCCTCACAGCAGGGCCGTGTAGTGCCATGTGGAGCCGGTGAGTGCAGAGAGTGTGTGGGAATCATACATACGCACGCACGCAGCATGTGTGTGAGGAATAACCTGTGTGTGTGTTACAGCTATAAGTTGGTGTGGTGTCGCCTCCCAGCCTCTGGACGTTACCGCTAACGGCTATAAACAGGGCGTGACGAAGAAATGTCTGGGAGCTCCACAGGCTCGGTGAGAAACTTTACATATAATTGCACAAACACTGTTTGTCTCCCTGTGCTCATTTGCATATTTCCTCAGGTCAGAGCTCTGTGTGATTAACATCTCTCCTAATACAGATCATTCATCAGTAAGGTGGAACTTTTTCATTCCTTCCTCAAGCTGCTGGCATTCATAGACAACTCTGAGCTTCCCGACTCTCTCAGGTGAGAAACTCCCGCTCTCCTCACACGTATCACTTCCTGGTGGTGGTGTGTCTCATGCATTTAAAGCAGCCCACAATTCAATCCTTACAAATCCTCATATTAGAGACATTGTCCTTTAGTTTCCTCTGCAGAAGCGAACATGACTCCGAGCCCGTCGACTCGATATGATGAAGATAAAACAGAGCATCTTTATTGTGGATTAGTTACACATAACCATGAACTCCATATTCCACAACACAGTCTATTTAAAGACAAATAACATCTTTCAGCTCAGACCCCGAGACGAATATTAATCAACTGTCATGGAAATAAAGCGGAAAAGTCAGATTAGCTAAACTTCAGCGGAGCTACCTGCCGAGCCGCAGGGCCGATCCTAAACGCCTTCCTATC
Source organism: Olivaichthys viedmensis (assembly GCA_028565825.1). Lineage (NCBI taxonomy): Eukaryota > Metazoa > Chordata > Actinopteri > Siluriformes > Diplomystidae > Olivaichthys > Olivaichthys viedmensis. Next base: position 3,986,608 of record JAOUQW010000047.1, on the reverse strand, counting down.
GGCCATATAGTGCACTACATAGGGTGTCGGAGTCATTATGTTTAGCCCTATGTAGTGCACATAATTAGGGAGTGTGCACTGATATTAGGGATTCCTAAGTTAGTTCGAATGTTACCCTTGATTTAGTGCACTGAGCGTCTGATTACATGATTACACAGAGATAGAGACACACACACACTCCCCCTAACCTTAACCTCAGTAACACACACACACACGCACTCCCCCTAACCCTAACCTTAACCTCAGTAACACACACACACGCACTCCCCCTAATTCTAACCTTAACCTCAGTAACGCCACACACACATAGCCGTGTCTCCAGACAGGAAATTAAAAAGAGAATAGAAAGCGATAGGGCTGAACCAAGTTACCAAACTCTTCCTGTTAAATCTCTGACTGTGTGTGTGTGTGTGTTACAGGGGGAAGGATTTAAGCTCGTATTGGGACTATAAGGCGGCGGCGGGTGAATATCAGCAGGCGTGGGACGCGCTCCGTACTCAAGTGTACACTCTGTGGCCTCAGAGCCCTCGCCACCTACTGCACTTCACCTAACACACACACAGACACACACACACACACACACACCCCTGAACATCTCTGATGTGGTGTCAATGTCTAATTTGGAACCGTTCCACACTTTTCTCCTGCAGTAGAGCCGGTTCTTATTGAAAACTCAGTTCAATTTTGGCTCCAGAATCAGAAGAAACTTGATAAGAACCAGTGATGTCAGTGAAAGTATTTTCATCACCATGACAACAACTGGCCATCATTAACATAATATATAAACATTGTAATTATTTGAAATATGGACTGTTGTCAATCAGGGGTATAAACTCTTCTTATTTTGTGTGTGTGTGTGATGAAAGCACCCAGATGCAGTTGTGTTTCTGTGTGTGTTTATTGGTTCGGTCATCCAGCTACCTTACCATTCACATCAGCTTGATAAATACAGATCTAGATTTATACAGGGGTGAATAAAATGACAGGTTATTACTGTAGATCGTCACTGCATCATCATCATCTCACTCACGGAGGAATAATCTAACGCTACGCTACGACGGGAGAAACACCACACAGACAGGGTTTATTAATAATTAATAATCACACACACACTCATCCAGAGGAAAAACATCAGGGGGCGGGGCATGGTGTGGGCAGGGCTCTAATATCCAAACGTGTTCTCTCCGCTGTAGGCCACGTACAGGAAGCCGTCCTCGTCCTTCTCCTTCTCATACAGCTGTCCCATAGTCAGACTACACACACACACACACACGGATCAGTTACAAACCGATCCTGTTAGATTTCAATAAGTAAAAACACAAGTAAAAACACATTTACTCACTCATTTACCTGGTCACTATAACGACTTTATCACAACATTCCATCTACAATTATACTAAACAAACCTACAAACTTAATGATTCTGTAGAAACGTCTTTAATCTGATTATAAATTAATTCTTTATTCATCTCCATTAGGATTTTTTTCCAGTTTGATGATCTGTTGCTTTTAAACCATATCATTTTTATCCATCAGGAAAATCACAAGGTTTAATGGATTTCTATTAAAACCAATGTCACTGTTTAAATGATGGTCAAATTTACATAATATTTACATATTCAAATGAAAAAAAAACTCCACATGTGAATGAGATCTCACTCTCGTGGGTGAAAAGGGCTCTGAATAAATGCATGTTATTTATGACACATTTTATTTTCATATACAGTGGCTTGCAAATGTATTTAACCCCCCTGGAAGTTATCAGATTTGTTTGAATTACAAATGATACAGTTTTCCTGTGAGTTTTTTTTTTTTTTTTTTGCAAAATCATTTTCTCACTTATAGTGGATTGGGGCACTGTTTGAACTGTTTGACACCCAACCAACCTGAAGAACCTGGAGCAAATCTGCCAAGAAGAATGGGCAAATACTACCAAGTACTAATGTGTAGGGGTCGAATACTACCAAGTACTAATGTGTAGGGGTCGAATACTACCAAACACTAATGTGTAGAGGTCGTATACTACCAAACACTAATGTGTAGGGGTCGAATACTACCAAACACTAATGTGTAGGGGTCGAATACTACCAAACACTAATGTGTAGAGGTCGTATACTACCAAACACTAATGTGTAGAGGTCGTATACTACCAAACACTTATGTGTAGGGGTCGAATACTACCAAACACTAATGTGTAAGCCACTGTATGTGAAAAATTTTCTAATTAGTTTATGTCCTAAAACTGACACACTGTTATTTGGAGTCGCTTTTTTTCTGTGGCTGAATCTCAAATGGTGTTCTATTACCTGTGTAGTGCACTACATAGGGTCTACAGCTCCATTATGTTACACTCTATGTAGTGAGCATATATAGTGCACTACATAGGGTCTACAGCTCCATTATGTTATACCCTATGTAGTGAGCATATATAGTGAACAGGAAGTAGTTTGGGATTTGGCCTCAGTGTGTGCTGCAGGTTTTAATAATGAGAAGATGGTGGATGTTTACGGTTGATGGTGGATGATGGCTGAACATCAGCAATAAGAAAACATTACTGTGGGTAAATTAATAAGTAAAAAGACTTAAACTGATGATTTTCTTTGCTAAAGAAAGTTAAATTTTGCCCTTTCTGTGGTTTATGTGATATAAACACAATGGAGCTAATGTGAATGTAGTTTATATTCGAATGCAGTAGCTAAAGGAATGAAACATCCTGAACATATTGTTTTTATTTTCCAGCAGAAATATTTTAATACTGTTGATATTTTTCAATAAGTAAAAACACATTTGTGCCTCGATGCACAAATGTTTAAGGGATAATGATGATGCATCTAAAAAAAAATTTCTCCTGCCTGCTACGAAACCTTCATTACACCAAACAAGCTAACAGATAAACTAGCCTTATAGTAATGGAACGGCCCTTAAGATGGCCAAGGGGACTCAGCTGAGGGGACGTGGATAATGGTAAGTGTTAAAATCAGTATTGTAACAGGGTAGAGTCCCTCAGGTCCTCACCTGGACTGTGGGACGGTTTTATCCACAAACAGGAAGATGGCTTTCTCTGAGGGGAGCTGGATGCGTTTCCTGATGATCCACATGAACTGAGCCACCGTAATGTCAGACGGAACCAAGTACTTCCTCTTATCAATGTCCACTATCTGAGAACCTGACACCTTCTCCACTATCACCTGCACACACACAGGACACACACTTCACATTAGACATGTGCTGATAATCAACACCCATAATATTGTCACAGTGTTCCCTTCAGCAGGAGGCTGCCTACGTAGGGAACATTGTTGGGCAGATCCCTAGATAAAATCTGTTCCATTGAAAAAGTGGCATGAGGACAGGTGAGTGTGTGAGAGACATGCAGGACAGACCTGTGTCTCTGACTGAAGAACAGATTTACAGATGTCAGACAGCTTGTCAAACGATTTCCATGGTTACATTTAGCTGGCTAGCGTAATGCTAGCCGACAGTAGGTATGTATGAAATTAGCTAATGGAGTTCTGTCACTGAGGAACTGACTGTAAATGATATTTATGTGTTGGATTAGAACATGTTTGTAGTTTTAGTCTCGCAAGATTCTGGTACATTTCATCACTAAACATGGATAAGACCCACCTACTTTAACAGGAAGAGACCGTTTGATTGACACTGCGGATGACCAAACACGTTTACTCACCACTGTTGCAACAAAACTCTAATCAATTTTAAAGACGTGATGCCGGGACCTTTTTTAAATGCAGTGACTGAAAAGGCCTCACAGTCTAACAGGTGCCGTGTCTCAATTAATTCCCTATTCACTATATAGTACAGCAAATCTGTAGTGTTTTGGCCGAATTCACAGTGGACAAATCATATTCCCTCGATAGTTCACTACATTATTACCCATAGTGCACTGTAGATCCAGTGTACAACCGATGTACTTGCGTACTAAAGTACCATAATGCATAGCAATTTCTTTTACCTTGAAATTTACTCGTCAGGATGGAAACCAGAGTAAATAAAAATAAATAACAATGATGTTTTACGACGTCTAAAGCCAGCAGGTGCAGGTGTTAGTGCTGCATTTAATACAGAAAATCCCTTTTTATACTTCCATATTTTTATGGTTTCAGTTCAGCAGGTAGTTTGTTTGGATTATTTATGTAACGATGGTGATGATGATAATGAAGTGTTTCTGGAGCACTGGTTTCCCTCACTGCTGCTCCCTACATAGTGCCCTATACAGAGCACTCTATATAGTGAACGAGTGAGTGAGTGAGGGAGTGATTTCACTTCCTGTTTCATTCCTTCCTGTTCACCTGGCAGAGACGTGCAGTCACACCTGAGAGTCTCATATTACTACAGTGAGGAAACAATTAAGAGTTTCCATCATATAACACATTCTTCCTCAACCACCACCTCCTGTTTCATTAACCCTCATGTTGTGTTTGTGGTCCTCTTTAACGTAACATTATTTTATCAGCCAAGACTTTTCCTAATTTTTATAAGAACTGCTTATACACACACAAGTGTGACTGATCTGTTTCAGATGACCACTATTTCAAAATGACACAAACATGTTCTGTTTAGGTTCTCTGTGTGTTTTTGAGGAGTTTGATGGTGAGATGTTGGTTGATGGCCCATTTAAACTGTAGCCATACTGTTTTTTTTTAGCCTTTTTCAATATCACTCGTCTAATACTGACACTAGAACAAAGATTAATCTCCCTGTAATTCTTCACACATGCGTCTTCACCTGTTCCAGGTAACAGTTACCAGGTCAGGGTTTTGTGTGAACGCCAGCTGCAGTCAAAATGCTGGAGAGGTTGATGTGGTGATTTGCCAGGAACAGACCTAGTAACATATTCCTGTCAGGCTTAAGTATGAACTAAAGCTGAAACGTTGCAAAGTAAGATGATGTTTTATGGCTCATTAGTCCTGTGACCTGCTTGAGGCCAGGAGATTTAAATGTGACCCAAACAAAAGTGAAAGCAAATTACTGCAACGAAAATGTCTGGAAATTAAACAGATTATGAAATAAAGGACCTTCTAGTAGAGAAGAGCGGTCCACGCTGAGAGAAAAAACAGTTCCCCAACAACTAAAATAAAACATAGATTATTACCCTGAGCTCACACCGGCAGCGACGTGACAAAGCCACAAGAACTCATTCATTTTCAATCTGAGCCGGTGATCTCTAGAGACAGGAGGCGGAGCCACCGTTAACAATGTGAAGTGGGCAGGGCGAGTGACGCAACAAAGTTGAGCAAAGTTTAAATTTATGCAAATCAGAAGTGAAGTGATGTGGAGACTACCAATGGAAGTGAGGGCGGTACACTTCTTTTTATCCCCCTACAGTGAAACATTATCCAGGTTTTTTGGTTTCAGGTACTTGTTCCTACTCACAGCTCCTGTATACGTTCTGTTGTCGTTTGTGACCATTAGCATTAGCCTGGCACTACCAGCAGTAAACTAAAGATAGAACATGCCCACTAGCGACCGGCATAGAGCGATTTGAGTGATCGCTGCTGGTGTGAGAAGTTTCAGATCATTAATTTATTACAACAGTCTCATATTTCCACAGAACACTCCACGCTGATGTTATTACACTCCACGCTGACGTTATTACACTCCACTCTGACGTGACGTTATTACACTCCACGCTGATGTTATTACACACGTTATTACACTCCACGCTCACGTTATTACACTCCACGCTCACGTGATGTTATTACACTCCACGCTGATGTTATTACACTCCACGCTGACGTTATTACACTCCACGCTGACGTGACGTTATTACACTCCACGCTGACGTTATTCCACTCACGCTCACGTTATTACACTCCACGCTCACATTATTACACACTGATATTATTACACTCCACGCTCAAATTATTACACTCCACGCTAATGCTACCCGCTGATGTTATTACACTCCACGCTGACGTGACGTTATTACACTCCACGCTGACGTTATTACACTCACGCTGACGTTATTACACTCCACGCTGACGTTATTACACTCCACGCTCACATTATTACACTCCACACTCACGTTATTACACTCCACGCTAATGCTACCCGCTGACATTATTACACTCACATTATTACACTCCACACTCACATTATTACACTCCACACCCACATTATACTCACTTTATTACACTCCACTCACATTATTACACTCCACACTCACATTTTTCCACTCCACGCTTACATTATTACTCTACACTCACATTATTACTCTCCACACTCGCATTATTACACTCCACATTATTACACTCCACACTCGCATTATTACACTCTACATTATTACACTCCACAATCTCATTATTACACTCACATTATTACTCTACACTCCCATTATTACACTCCATACTCACATTCTTACTCTACACTCACATTACTACACTCCACACTCACATTATTACACCCCACACCTGTTATAAAGTAATGTTATAAGTACTTATATTTAGAAATGACTTTTGTATGCATGTAGTTGTTTCTGCTGTTTATTTCAGTCGATCATATCAGTAAACCCTGTTCCACCAACACTGCTGCTGTGTGTGTGTTTATTTTTTATAAAAGTTCATCAGCTGATATTATCACTTATCTGTAATTTCAGTTTCTTAAGATCGATATCAAAGATTTGAACTCAATCTAATGTGGGCAAAAGAAAAAAGGAGGTAAAAGTAGTTGATTTATAAATGATCATTAATATTCTGGTTCTCATAGTTGTGCGTGTGTGTGTGTGTATGTGTGTGTGTGTGTGTCAGCCTGAGCAACGAGGATGTAATGACAATCCCAACACAGTGTAAGGCTTAATTACAGTTTCTAAAAGTATTCCCACCCTCATTGTTCACACCAATTTACCTCAGCAGCCTATGTGTGAGAGTTATATTACTGTGTGAGAGTTATATTACTTTGTGAGAGTTATATTTAGCTCCAAATTCAAGTGAAAAAAACAACAACAAAAAGTTTGGTTTCCCCGTTAAAAAGAAAAACTTAAGTTTCAGTAATGATCTCACAGCAGAAACATGGCGTCCTCCATCAGCACACACGTCCCACATTAACCTGCAACTGAGTAATCAGTGACATCAGAAGCTGGGGGAGGAGTCATTTCATCCCCATGACAACAACTCAAGCAACTCAAATTGGTCACATGACTGCTATTAAAGAAAGACGTGAATGTAAAGTGTGCGAGATTTCGAGTAAATGAGCGAATCAGTGAAACACAGTTTACCAGCAAAGACAACCAACTGAATATAAGCTACATGGCTAATGCTAATAGCTCCACACAGTCAGAGCGTGTAACCTGTGTGTAATCTCTGTGATGGTGATATCAGTGTTAATAACTGATTGGAGTAAAATGACACGAGTAAAACAGTTGTTGCCATGGTTACGCCATTTGTGACTTTAGTTTAGTTTATTACTGCTGTTTACTGCTCTTTATAGGGTTTTTTTTTATAATCAGGAACTTTTAATTTAATTATTTTTAAAAGCATTTTGACTTTTCTGTCACGCATACACCGGCAGAACAGGACCAAAACTCCCAGAATCCTCCGCGCAGCACGAACGAGGCGCTTCAAGTTCACCGCATTTCTGAAGATCGCGGCACGAACTCGCAATCACGAAAACACAAACACCTGAGTTCATTCACAGATCCCCCATATAAGCCCCAGAGAAATAGAGACTACTCTTCTGCCTAACCCTCTAATCCTGTCAAGCGCCTGCCTTCTAAACCGCGGCCCGCACCTGTGTCCACCCTGCCACCGGCCTGACATTTACAGAATTTCTTCACATGTGCCAATACTTTTGCACAGTGCTGTATGTGTGTATATGAGACAGTATCTGTAATTCTGTAAATATTATTAATCTGAACATACTGTAGAACTGTATACACTCATCTTTATTCATCTTCACATATTTATTTTGATTTACTCATCTTATCTTTATTCCTGCACTTCTTTAATTTACTGCTTTATTTTGTTTTTCAGTCTGTTTTAATGGAGCAACTGCCAAATTCCTCATAAACGAAATCTTACCTGGCCCACAAAATTATAAAATTCTTCCTGATTCTGATTCTCCTCGATTCCGATTCTTCCTGATTCCGACTCTTCCTGATTCTTGCTGATTCATTCTTCCTGATTCTGATTCTAATTCTTCTGAATTCCGATTCTTCCTGATTCTGACTCTTCCTGATTCTGATTCTAATTCTTCTGAATTCCGATTCTTCCTGATTCCGATTCTTCCTGATTCTGACTCTTCCGATTTTTCCTGATTCTGACTCTTCCTGATTTCAATTCTTCCTGATTCTGATTCTTCCTGATTCATTTATTAGTGAGAGTGTTTTAAAGTTTCACATTCTCAGTCAGGAACAGTTACACTGTTAGTGGTGATGGGATTTTGCCCCGTGTTGGTGTGTGTGTGTGTGTGTGTGTGTGTGTTACTCACAGGAACCCTGTCGGGGTATTTGTTTCGGATCTTGGCCGATTCCACAGACCGGTGCTCTGTGGCAGGGAGAACAGGACGAAGAACATTAGAACATTTGAGCTGAGCACAGGGCTGGAATAATACAGCAGTATAACTGTATACCGTGATAATTACATCTATTAAATTCCTGTTTAAAGGGGAAGTGCTGCACAAGATGCCATTAAAGGAGTACAAGCACTAAGCTAGAACACTGAATTATTAAAGTACAGGCTCTTATAGAGCGCACAATAAAGTTTAAAACCAATCAATATCTCCTGCTAAGTAGATGGAGACTCGGGACCAGAGCCAGGAGCGGTCTGAGCCTCAGGGTGGGCTTCAGGGTGGGTCTCATTATCCTCAAAACACATTTTAATAACCGCACACTGTCACTAAACACCACAGGATGGACCTATTGATGAGAGATAATCAATACTGATTTATTGATGAATCTCCCAGAGTGTGGAACACGGAATGTGCTGAAAATATATAAATATAAACTGTGGAAATAAAGTTCATGTTTTCTTAAAGCCACAAAGGGGTCGATTGTCTTTGTACATCTTAAATCTTCAATCTTTTGAATATAATAGATCAGAAACAAGAGGATTTACAGCTTCTGGATGATTATAATAATGAGATGATGTGTAATAGTAAAACGGAAACGTGAGGGTGAGGATATAAATAATATAGATTATATCATATTGCCCTGCTTTAAAAGCTAGTCTTAGCATACACACCATGCCCTAATATAATTATAATTATTATGATGAGTGTTATATTATAGGGAGGATTCATAAAGACTGACACTGTAAACAATAAACATGTCAGGACATTTTAACACATTAGTAAAGCAGGAATAAACCCGCCCAGCTTACTGAAGTTAAATATTGGACATGTTCTCTGTCACTGTCGTTAGCTTTAGGTGAATAAACACAGGCAGATATTTAAATATATATTACCGAGAGAATGGTCTTCCTTAAACATCCATTTCATGTTTGCAGATTCCACTACGCCGCTAAACTGTAATGCTCTTGTTGAAAATCTAATATAAAATATGTACAAAGTTCTTTTACCAGATAAACAGGACAAACTCGCGATTTCGTTGAAAACAACAATGTCGAAACCGAAACGTCACTAATGTTGTTAGCAAGACGAGGCTAGCACCGGGGACCGCGCATGCGCACTAGAGGCGGCCCGACCTTCGCTCGCCTCCTGCTCCGAGTCAATTACGTCATTTGGGTGACACCATTTTTCTCGCGCGTGTTTTATAAATTCAATTCAATTCAATTCAATTTTTATAAATCTATTTTTAGCTCTTTTTGCTGGTCTTATTTAAGCGTGAAGTTTTTTTGTTCTCTTCTGTAAATTAAACGCTACCAATTCCCTC
>JAOUQW010000047.1:3887426-3900883 GCA_028565825.1 Olivaichthys viedmensis | reverse complement strand
CTTGATTCTGTTTTTATCTAAAAAGTGCTCTAGTGCTGAATATCTTACTTTCTTTAATCACTTACACACATTTCTCTATAATATTTACATTTTGCTCTTTTCTAATGACACACTAATGCAGAAGATATAAAATAAACATCTAAGACTAAATTTTTGTCTAAAACATTAGGGTGCCAAGACTTTTGGGATGATAAACTTCTAGTTTACACCTTAAGATTTTAACATGATTTAATTAATGTGATACGACTACGGCAGGACTAACAGTGCGTTAGCGGCGTGTTAGCGTTGTTCTCTTTCCCAGTCTATACTTTTGAAGTCTCTCTCTCTTTTTATCCCTTCATCATTAGATTATATATATTTTTAGTCTCTCACTTTCCCTCCCTCCTTTTTTCCTTTTTTAACCCTTTTCATGCCTTTGGGCTCTCTCTCTCTCTCTCTCTCTCTCTCTCTCTCGCTCACCCTAAATTATACCCTCCCCTTTTTCCATTTATCCACTTTTTTTTATTCTTTTTTTTTTCCTCACTCTCTCATCACACTTATCCTTTGGAGTCTCTCACTCTACTTTTTTTATTTCTTTCAGCACTCTCGCTCGCTCCATTTAATAATTTTTATCCCTCTTTGCTCTTTTCTCTTTTTCTTTTCGTTCCTCAGTTTTTTTCTTCTTCTGTCTTTCTTTCTCTCTTTCGTCGCCCCTCTTTCTCTCTCTCCTCAGGAGGTCTCTTGTCGTCCTCGTCGTCTCCCCCTCCAGAAGAAGCTCGAGTAGTATTAACACCACGCTGCTTTAGTGGAGGTCTTTATTTCTATGTACTGTAGCGTGAAACCGGTTTGCTCTCCTAAAGATGCTGAGTGTTTATACACGTGTTGCAGGCGTGTGCTTAGCGTGTTTCACTCACACCGGTTTTCAGGGTCACCGGGTTTACAGGAGCAGCACAATTAAAGAGCAGTCACCTGGAGATTTACACTGTCTCACTCTCTCCAGGTGTGCACAGCTCCGTGTGTGGGTAAAGCTGCTCTGACTGACAGCGTGTGTGTGTGTGTGTGTGTGTGTGTGTGTGTGTGAAGCTGCTCTGACTGACACCAAGTGTGTGTTCAGAAGGAGAGGTGTGGCCATGTGTAGGTGTTGAAGGTGTGGTCCCTCTGATTCATCTGGGCGTCCTCTCTCTCTCTCTTTTTCTCTCTCTTTGTGTGTGTTAGTCTCGAAAAGTCACCACGCCTCGAAACAAAGGCTCCCAGGCGCTGTTACCCAGAAGGCCGAGCGTTCCTGCACCACCCGAGGCTGAACACCTACACACTTACGGTGGAGAGCGAGGGGGACGGTGAACCTCCAGACCTGAGGCGAGATGTGGAGGAGCTACGTCGCTACATTCGCTCGCATCGCCACAACAAGGTAATAACACAGTAATAAAGTGAAACGAGTCGTCTGCTTCGAGTTTGCGCTCCTGTCGCTTTAAGATGGAGAGTTCAGTGGCAGCTGTGAGTCATCGCCGTGCTTTTGTGGTTTTAAACTCTGTTGGAGGCATTTATCAGTGACTAAAACTATATACGGTCTGTTTACCTTCGTGTGTGTTCATTCCTGTACTTGTATCTTACTGAGAACCGAATGTCTCCACAGGAACAGGAACATGGGACTTTTTGGCTCTAGTGATGTCATTCGGCTGCTCCTCACTAGAAAAACTGCTTTTTTACACAAACTGCAGCTTTTATTTAAAAACTAAAAGAGCCAAAAGGTTTGCTTTTAGTTACTGAGGTTAGGGTTAGGGGGAGTGTGTGTGTGTGTGTGTGAGAGAGTTACTGAGGTTAAGGATAGGGTTAGGTGTAGGCATAGCATTAATTAGCTACAGTTATCATTATGTCAATGGAAGTCCTCACAAGTATAGAAGTACAAACATGTGTGTGTTTTATTTCTCTTTTTCACTTTTTCTCTCTCTATTCCCTTCTTTTTTTTGTTTTCTTCACTCTCTTTCCTCTCTTTGGCCTCTGCTCCACTGCACTGTGTAACAAAACTTTTGGCACCCGAAAGCTTGAACTGTGCTTTTCAAATCAGCTATCAGTCCAGTACCGAAGGTTCCAGCTGGGTGGGTACATGTTGAAGATCCGCCAACAGAACCTAATGGCACTCAGGGGCGGGGCTCGCGGCACATTTAGTTGCTGATTGGTTACATACCCATATACCGCGTCATACAGACGCCATACACACAAATAAGCACCGAATAAAAAAACAACAGCATAATAGTCTGGTTTGTTGGTGTGTTTTGTGCAACAAGATTTTCTAAAAACTATAATGATGATTAAAAATGATTTTTACTGCACAAATACAGTACGAACATTAATGCTTTAGTTTTCTGATCATATGTGGATTACATCTTTATGGAGGTTTTTTGTGCGTTAATAATGTACTTGGTGTTTTGTTTTGTTTTTTTTGTAAATTTTTCGCCAATTATCCATTAAATTTCAAATCCATTAAATTTTGAATCATTTAAATTTAGAATCATTTTAAAATTTAATCATTTTAATTTCGTCTTGTTGTGGATTTTTTTATCTTGTCATTGTTACTGACAATTTTATACAATCAACAAGCCTTTTGATCAGTAATTTTGTTTCCATCACTAGAACCTCGTTAACTTCTTCCATGTGGAACCCAACACTGGCATTGTTGTGCGTCATAATGACGACGTAGTCGCTTTTACAGTCGTCACGGTGATGGTTCAAGTCGTCTCTCAAGTTGGTGGAAAATTAACCAGAACCACAAGTTCTGTTGGCTCCTGTTTGGACCGGTTCTTGTTTTCGAATGTGCCGTGAAAAAAAAGCCCTTTTTTGGTCTTTCATTTCTTTCCATACCTACATAATCACACTTTTTTCTTTCTCGTTTATTTTATGAGTAAGAAGTCTCTCCTCTTTCTCCTTTCTTTTGGAGTCGCTCTTTATCCTCTCCACTTCTTCTCTCTCCATCTCATCCCTTTTTCTCTTTTTCTTCAGTTTCCATCTCCTTCTCACAATTTTTCATTAACGAATACACCTTTGGGGTCTTTCTTTGTCTCACTTCCTCCTTTTTTCCTCCTCCTCCTCCTTTTCTCTCTCATTGCATACTATACCTTTAGTGTCTGTCCTCTTTCTGTCTTCCTCCTTTGATTATCATGTGCAGCTGCAACACGTCTGTCTAATGCTCTGATTCCTTCTCCCTGTTCCTTCCTTGAGTCTGTCTCAGACTAACTAATTCTCCGTCTCTGTTTCTTCAGGGAGGTTCTTTGAAGCAACGGCAGTCGGTTCCGCTGATCCTCAGCCGAGATTTCGTTGGCGATTTTCTAACAGCTGCGGTGACTTCCTCTGACGGACCCTCCCTCCAAAAAACACCAGCGTGTGAGTATCAGGAAGTCGAAACTGAGCAAGAAAACAGTGACAAGGTGTGCTTGTGCCCGAATGGCAACGTCCAATTGGAGGAGGGCGAAGTGGACCTGCAAGGCTTGGATTCTGGGAAACTGACTTTTGGATTAGAGGATTCTGGGAGGCGAGCTGGTGAGGGAGCGTGTGGTGTGGGGAAACCGGAGGACTGTGTAGCTGTCAGCGCTCTTTCCTGTGGGGAGCAGCAGCAGGAGGAAGTAGATAGAGAGCTGAGCGGAATCAGAGCGACGCCTCACACTAAGACTAAGACGCACAATAAACTCCAATCTGGCAACACACAGGAGGGAACTATGGGTCAGACCCAGGGACTCCTCCCTGTAGGAACCTCAGAGAAGGAAGAAAAGAACAAGGGGAGAGGGGACTTGCCAGAGGAAAGGGAAGGAGAGCGTAACACCGGGCAGGAAACTTCGCCGTGCTGGAACGCACAGCAGCTTGATGTTTCAGAAGTGGACGGCCAAACGAACAGCGGAAAAAGCTCTCATTTTGGCTTAAATTTGAAGGTTAAGGACTTTCAAGCAAGGGAGGAAACCCAGATTCGCTCTGATTCTGGTGACCGACTCGTCAGCAGCCGGGAGGAGGAAACAGGAAACCACAGCGAACACATATATGTTAGCGTAGACTCCACTGGCTGCATTGGGAACACAAAGCAGGATCGAGATATTAGCGATGCTTTGGATTACTTAAGTTTCAGGCCCAAAATGGTGCCAGGACCAGTCCACAACGTCAGTCTCGAACCGGCACTGGTTGTTGAGCAGCCGCTCGATACTGTTACAGACAATCAAATCGGTGCTCCGCCAGAAATGCCGTCTGATTGCTCAGAACAGGTGAGCTCTGATTCATCCAGTGATGTCACCATGAAATCGGCACCTTGCGATGATGTCACTGAAGAAGGACTCCTTAACAGATTAGTAGCTGCCGTTTCTCCCACGGCTGTGGAAAGTGGTGGAGAAATCAGAGAAACAACTCGTACAGATCAGACTTCACAGATACTTCCTGAGACAAAGTCTTCAGAGGAAAGTTCATCTCTGGAATCAAGAAGTGATATCCAACCCATGATGTCCTTAATATCTTCAGAAGTGTCTGACGCAGCTGGAGAAATATCAGGAGGATATGAGGAAACACAGAAGAAACATCAAGCACTTACTGAGTCACAGTGTGGAGATAAGGGAACATCTCGGGAGCGTACTGAGCCACAATCTGAAGCCAAGGACGCTCAGATCGGGGACACCACGGACCAGAACCGAGTTCCAGAAAGACCACCAAGTCCACCGCTAGCTTTGGACCAAACTTGGACAGTTCCTTCAGAACTAATGGATTCTGGTTTCAATCTTAAAGAAGCAGGAAGTGGTTCAGAATCAGTGCTTGTTGACCTCTTAGAAAGAGAACCACTAGCTTTTAAAACACCTCCAGAGTCACCCTGTGGTTTATTTTCAATGGATGGCTTTAGCAGAGCAAGTGATGCCTCTGAAGCAATATGTTCAGTTTCTCTGGCACTCAGCCAACCTGCAGGTTCAAAGGAGGAGACCATGGAGGAGTGCGTGAAGGTGGAATCGGAGCTGTTTGAGGAGTGTGAAAGCGCTGAACTGGTAACATTACAAAGTCACACACCTTTAACGTTACTGTGTGGTTCTTTCTCCAAATTGAGTATCAGGAGAAGTGCCCTTGACCCTGAACTTGACGTCACAACCTCAGAGGAGAGCATCAACAAAACAGCAGCATGCCATTCCTCTGAAGCAACAAGTGCACTTGACGACTCTGAAGCGACCAACTTGCATCATTCAGAGTCAGAAAAGGTGAAGGTGGAATTGGAGCTCGTTGAGAAGTGTAAGAGCTCAGAAGAGTCTCAGTTAGTGAGTGACACGTCCTCAGCTTCACCCTGTGATTCTGTATCTAAGGAGAACATTAGTGGAACTGCAGCATGTGATTCCTCCAAAGCAACAATTCCACTCCCTGTCGATTCTGAAACAAAGGAGATTCAGGAGGCGTGGATGACGATGACATCACAGCTTGGTGAAGAGTGTGAGAACCCAGAAATACCACCGCTAGCATGTAAATCATCACCATCCCTTGATTCTGTCTCTAAAGACATCAGTGACCCACATTCTGAGGTCATGACCTTCGAGGAGAATAGCAGAAAAACATCTGATGACCCACATCCTGAGGTCACGGCCTTTGAGGAGACAATCGGAGAAACATCTCTTAACACACATCCTGAGGTTAACAACTCTAAGGAAAGCGTCCGAGACAAACAACTTGAGGTCACGACCTTTGAGGAGAGCAGAAATGAAACATCTAATGACCTCCAACTTGAGGCCACAGCCTCTGAGGAACGTGTCAGAGGAACATCTCTTGGCCCACATTGTGAAGTCACGGGTTCTGAGGAGACAATCACAGAAACAGCTCTTGACCGACAACTTGAGATCACAACCAGCATCAAAGGAACACCTCAATACACCCAACTTGACAATACAACCTATGAGGAGAGCATCAGAACACCTCTGGACCCGCTAACTGAGGTCAGAACCTCAGAGGTCACATCAGAGACGAATGCCTCTCTTCCTGAAGCTCCAGTCCAGAGTGAGACAGCAATTCCAAACACTCCCGGTTCCATTTTAAACACATCCAGTGATTCAGGTTTGGCTCTGGAGAACGTTTCCACCTCTGACCCACTCAGTATCTCTGCGCAGCCTCTGGATCTGAGCTCCCCTGTGGATTTGGATAGTGGTACAAGCTTAGATATGGATCCCAGCTCCCCTGTGGAGGTGGATAGTGGTTTGATCCAGGACCTGACACCTTTGGACACCGGTTGTGTTCGTGCAAGTGAAACACTGAATGGGGAGAAAAGTCAGACTGAGGAGGAGTGTGGAGAGAAACCAAATGAGGAACAAGTGGCAGGTGAGAAGACCTTTATTATTATAAAAACAATCAAAGCAGAAAGACTTTTTATTGGTACATTTTGTAGTAAGGTGTGTAAAAGTTTTATAGTTGGGCTGAACCAATGCGAGAGTCAGGAGATCACGCACTGCTGTTCCATGACTGCTAACATGTGACTGAGGCTACAAAACACGCTCTAAAACAACACATAGCAATAGGTGCAAATTCTTGGACGATCTGCAACCTGGTGCTTGATCTTATTTACTCATTATCTTATTTCTATAGGGATATTATTCACCAGCCTACGTTTGGACAGCTCTATCGCGTCCGTGATCACGTCATTCTCGATCGTCTCAATGCCATGGTGTTTCAGAATAGCTCAGGAAAAGGACCAGTGGGTTGGTTAAAACACAGCTTCTTTGTTTGATTTGACTGGTGGGGTCTGTAAAAGTCGCTGGTGGGCAGACAGAAAACTGTTATCACCCTCATTCAGACACGGCCATGAATAATAGCATTGTTTCTTCTTAATATATTTACGTGTTTAGGCGTCCCTGTGATTATCACTCGAATAGGCTGACATCCGCCCAGCTCCATTTCTGTTAGTCATGGATGGAAATAGTGCATTGTTCATCTAATAGCAGCTCCATAATTTCACCGGTCACCATCGTGACATTTAAGTTCACGATTGTCATACAAAAAATTATATTTAACCCTTGTTTTTTTTGCCTTCTCCCCCTCTTCCTGCCACTTTTATGCTATAAACCGAATAATAGTGTAATAATATGCACACAGCTTATGATTAAGAGCAATCTATTGACATTTTTTTCTTGAAATAATCACACTTGGTTAAAATAATAGTCAAAAAGCCTAATTTTCAGGAGAACTTTACACGATATAAAACAACTTAATATAATAATAATTTAATATAAAAATGTAGAACAAATGCAGGTCAAGCGATTAAATGCAACATGTCCACCATTGAACATCTAATTTGATCATCAATACATTGTCCAATAAAGTACCTGTAGATAAGTTTTTCTCAGGAAAAATTATAAAATGCTCTGTTATTGTCCCTTTAATGGCACAATTGATTGGGCTTCTTTATTAATTTCACGTTGAGCTGCACAGAACCCACCACGGTTTTAATAGATATCTCGCCCCGTGTGGCTTGTTTGGTGCCGGTGTGTATATTTAGGCATGGGTTTGTCAGGATGTAGGTTTCTTATTGTGATGAAACGAGCATGTATTGTTGACGTGAGTTAATGAGTTACACACAAAGCAATGGTCGAATGTGCCACAGTTTGATAATGGAATCTGCTAAATATGACTGTGTAAAAACTTCCTGAGAAACTGAACTGAGAACCCAGTGCACAAAAAGAGGAAATCTGGCACGTTGCATCACTGGTAGTGTTCACGCAGGGACAACAGCTTTATTGACATGGCACGATATTTTAACGCTTCTTTTATAAAACTTGCTAAATCTCTTTTATCCAAACGTAAAAGGTAATTATCCTTGCAGCGAGGATTAGCTTTTTTTCTCCCTAGCATGTAGCCTTTCAAACAAGTGATAAACAGCCATTTGATTTGATACATTTAAAGAAGATTTGATAAAATATGAGCCGTGTTTATCATTTATCACCACAAAACTACTGTTAACATGCAGGAGGTCATGCAGAAAGGTGGAAGTAACAGCAGAGGTGGACAAATCCTAAATGTTTTGTGCTGTGTGCTGCCCGGTCCCATATTTTTGGTTGCCCATGCGCCGTTTTAATCACATCATCTTTTAATTTTTATTAAATCAAACGGCTGTTTCACTTTTTCTTTTTTTCTTTTTTCTTTTTTTTTTAGTTCACCTTCATGTTGATCAGCTCAATTTTATTTTTTATCAAACCCATTTTTATCAATTTATTTGTTACTTTCACCCCTCATATCGCTCTTCACAATGTATTGGCCCCCCCTCTACGGAAAATGACCACCATAGACCACCACTGAGCAGATATTTAAAACATAGACAAGGACAAAAACTGTGCTATTTTGCGCATGCATGAATTCATATCACGGTTAAAACCCCGGGTTGGCGTAGTCGGCAGAACATGTGACAGTGTAATTAGGGGTCCAAGCATCGAAGGTAATCAGTCCTTCAGCAGAGTCAAAGTGAAGGAGAAACGATGTGTATTTTGAGTATTTGTCCAGAGGCAGCGACACTCCCAAATCTCTAAATCATGCCAACTCGTCCAACGGAAGGCACAGAGGCCATTATTGGTTGTAAGTAAAGGAAAAAGACAGAGAAATATAATTCTTCATTGCTAAATGTAATCCTTGCAGAGAGGGAGAAAAAGTGAGAAAGAGCAAGAGAAAGAACGAAAAAAAGAAAAACTTGAAACTCAGCACAACATATTTTTAAAAATAAATAAGTAAATAAATAAAGGCAAGGTTTGCACATGGTGGTGGAAATGTGTGAATTTAGCTTTTTCTGTGTAAGTACTAGAAAAAAACCCTGAAATGTTTTTAATAAGTGCTTGTATTAAACAAATACATTTTACATGGCATCATAAATTAAGTTTTGAAATTTATTACATTTTAAATATATTAATTGTTTGGTACCAGTCCTAAAACAACTCCGCTATATACGTGCCGTTTATGGGTGGGGTCAGGTTACTAGGTTTTTTTTGTTTGTTTGTTTTTTTGTCATTACACAATTATAATGTAGATGTGATGAATAATTAAAGAAGTTATTCAGGAAATGACATCAGCGACACATTGTCATTTAAAAACAAAAGATGAAGTGCTTAAAAAGTCCTTAAGTCTTAGAATTTTATTTTAAGTGTTTGTATAAATCATGAAAAAGTCGATGAAATTCTTTAAGTGCTTTAAAATAACTTGTATTCATTAAGTGCTATACAGATTTGATATTCATTATTAAAAATATTTCACGTTTGATTTGTATATTGAGTTTTAATGCAGATTTTATTCTGTATTATGAAACTGTTTATGTACGAAAAGTGTTACTGAGACAATGTCTGTTTGCATGCATGCTAAACTGGTGGCTATAAGCCTTTATTACAGACTATATACACACGCTAATGTAGCTAACAAGTAATGATGTGAGTGTGTCGTCTTGTTGTTTTTCTCTCATAGGTGACGATGGTGGTTCAGAGGCTTTGTTAACACACATGGATCAGCCCGAGGTGAGTGTGTTCAGTTTTATTCTCTCTCTCTCTCGCTCTCTCTCTCTGGGGGGGGTGACTCACCTGTGTAACCTGTCTGTCTGCATTTAAACCGTGTTTACTTTTTTGTCATAGAAGATGGTGCCTGTGTGTGTGAGACTTTTGGACAGAAAGAAATGAAGAGTTGCTTGCACTCCTCTTTCTCCATGACCTTTGACTAAATTTACAGATGTGTGACGTAGGTTCAGGCCTGAACCTACGACCTTTGTTCTGACCTTTGACCTCTTCTGGGGTCAAACTTGTATGGGAACTCTTGATTAGGCATGTGACCATATAACATCTTCATACTGTATCATGATGATTTGCTTTTATTTTGCTTTTGCGATGTTGAGGAGGCAGTTCTATCCACCATGTTTTTTTAACCCCTCTATGTTTGTGTCATCCGGTGAACTGAATTATGGGATACCCTTCTCCGAGAACATGCTGACACATGCAACCTGCTTTCACATGTGGCCAAAGTAAGGACCTTTTTAGGAGACAGGCGCTAATCCTGATGCTGTCTTCCCAATGGGATAAAGGCTGTGCTATTCGTTGGTCCCGGAAGCAACCGACTTCGAAATATGAGATGGGGACACAGGGACATAGCAGCTCTCATTCTCTCCATCTAAAATAGGAAGTAGCTGATTAGTGAACAGGAAGTCTCATTGTAAAAAGGTCACTACCCCTAAGCACTTCAGAGTGTGTCATCTCCCTGTGGGCTGGCGTATTGTTTCCAGGCTCTTCCTGCTTCTTTTCTAAAACGTCCGAGTTTCCCCTGTCTCTGACTCACTGTCCTCTTTGTGCCGGCCCTCACTCGTGTGTTTCCATCCACACGTGTTCCGTCTTGCTGTGGAAAACCGTCTCGTGGTAGACGTTGTCTAAACGTTGTCTAAACTCTATGCTTTACAGTGCAGGACCGTGTGACGTCGGTTTCTTATCAAACTCCATAGGAGAAGAACAGAAACAAAAGCTTCAGCTGAGTTTATCATCTCTCTGGCACTCAGACTATCATGCTGTTACAATCCCTCGCTTTCACATCATCAACATTCGCAAGAAATTACAGTCGGTGACATTTTATCTTAAGAGGCTCTCAAAATAACGAGGCCGGGGGCCAAGTAGCCTCTGGAACAGTGAGTCAAGGAGACTGGATTTCAGGAGAACTAATGATGCTCCTCAGATGAGTGGAGCTGCATCTTTGAGATTATAATAAGACAAGTATTGGTTGTTATACACGTGAATTAGAACGTTATAATAGACAAGTTCACCAAGCCTTAATAAAACAAAAGTTATAACTGACTTCTAGGAACTACTTCTGATGAACACTACAGCAGCAACAATACGAATAAAATGCAGTAAAGGGGTTCAATAAAAATAAAATAAAGTCATTCAGAGGAAATAAAAATTGAGTTTGTCTCCCTTACTCTTCCAAATCCATAAGAAGAAAGAAAGGAGTGCGGTTAAAATGGGGCCAAATCCTTGTTCAGGTCTAAACGCTGTTTTAATTTCATCCTTGTTGGTGCAACCCACCCAATACAATGTTTGTGTATATCTATAATAAAAAAGTGTATAGAAAAGGAGACAAGAAGCAGAAATGAAGGAGAATTGCTGAAGCTGATGTTGAGATTCTCCTTTGTTTAGACTGTTTGGAGCAGAACAGAGCTGAAAGGAGTTCACTGACGCCCCCTAGCGTCACGGAGTGCTAAAGATCTCTTCACGTGTGTGTATAGGAAAAAATGAGACAAGGAGAAAAAGAGCGAGTTCTTTATTACACAGAGACGCAGGCGGCACTGTAAAATAATTACTTTAGTTTATGGTCTTCTCTTGGTAGCATGCAGAAACTTTAAATGGTAAAGAAACATACAATATGCAATAAAACGGCTATATGTATGTATGTATGTATGAGAGAGAGAGAGAGCTACTAATAGTATATGTGTGTTGCATCATCTTCACCGTTGGAAACAGTTGCCATGGTTCCAGCTGTTTGTCTGAATCCAGATGTGTTGATCGGATTAGGAGGATGGGAAAAGATCGTTGCTGTTAAGTAACTCTGCTTATCCTTCACCTTCGTTAGCTTTAGTGTGTCTCAGTAGAGCTCAATAAACAATGCATGTGTTATTAAACATTTATTTCATTTTTTAAATCTTGCAACTTTATTAAATACCTTTTACATCGATTAAAGTCCAAACAGCAAAACGACAAAATGTAAATCCTTCCGGGAATGGAGCTGTAGTTTTCATTTAACATTCTGTGGTTGGTTACAGTGGCATTGTGGGCGGGAACTGCGGTCCGATTGGTTACTGTGGCCTGATTGGTTACAGTGGCGTTGTGGGCGGGAACTGCGGTCCGATTGGTTACTGTGGTCTGATTGGTTACAGTGGCGTTGTGGGTGGGAACTGCGGTCCGATTGGTTACTGTGGCCTGATTGGTTACAGTGGCATTGTGGGCGGGAACTGCGGTCCGATTGGTTACTGTGGCATTGTGGGCGGGAACTGTGGTCCGATTGGTTGCTGTGGCCCGATTGGTTACAGTGGCATTGTGGGCGGGAACTGCGGTCTGATTGGTTACTGTGGCCCGATTGGTTACAGTGGCATTGTGGGCGGGAACTGCGGTCCGATTGGTTACTGTGGCCTGATTGGTTACAGTGGCATTGTGGGCGGGAACTGTGGTCCGATTGGTTACTGTGGCCTGATTGGTTACAGGGGCATTGTGGGCGGGAACTGCGGTCTGATTGGTTACTGTGGCCTGATTGGTTACAGTGGCATTGTGGGCGGGAACTGCGGTCCGATTGGTTACTGTGGCCTGATTGGTTACTGTGGCCTGATTGGTTACAGGGGCATTATGGGCGGGAACTGCGGTCCGATTGGTTACAGTGGCCTGATTGGTTACAGTGGCGTTGTGGGCGGGAACTGCGGTCCGATTGGTTACAGGGGCATTGGGGGCAGGTACTACCAAGTCCTGGTGATTTTTCTTTGAAATTAATTTTTAAATGCAATTGTTTTTGTTTTTTTTTGTTTAGTTTTTTTTTGGGAAGTAAATATTCAAATTCATTTGAGTACAATTAAAAAAAGAAATACATTTTTGAATGCAATTTTACATTTCTAAAGAACTTAATATTCAAATGCATTTAAATGCGATTTAAAACTTTTCGAAATTTGACTACCCTGGGTTTTTTTTTCAGTTTTTTTTTTTTGTTGTTGTATTTTGTATTTTTATGTTTTCAAGTTTAGTTTTTTTAGTCACAGATTGAGTGCTTATGAGGGGGGGGGGGGGCAAATGTGAAACAGATGGATGGTGAAATGAGAGGAGGAAAGAGGGAACTGAATATGAAAAGAGAAAAAGAGGCGAGACAGAGCGAGGCGAGCCAAGAAGGGTGTGTGTGCTGGAGCAAGGAAAAAAGAAAGGGGGAGGAAAGAAGTGTGTGTGAAGGAGAGCGAGAGAGTGAGAGGTTGGGTTCCCGCCGCAGATGTGCTCAACGCACGCACACACACTCGCGTTCATGGTGGAATCTCGCAGCGTTTTCCTCTTTTTCGTCTGCACTTTTTCACTCAATCTCTCTGGAGAAGATGTACGAGCGACATCGGCGCAGATACACACTGTGGACGAAGGGGGAACGCACGGATGATGTGCTGCTAATCAGGGTACGAGGTGTGTGTGTGTGTTTGTGTGTCTGGAGAGGAAAGTTTGAGTCCTGCGTTCTGCATGAAGACAGAAAGCAGGATGGAAATTTTTGTCCGAGCTCAAGATGTTGGTCCACTTGAGGGTGTGTCCAAATCAGAGGAGTGTGTGTGCGCGTTACTGTGAGTCTGAGAAGTGTGTGTGCGCGCACTTGTGTGTTTGAGTGTTAAGTTAGATATAACGGAGCAGAGGGGACAGTATGTGTTTGTCGTGTCTATAAATGTGAGTGTGTAACGGTGTGTACTGTGTGTGTGTAACGGTGCGTACTGTGTACTGTGTGTGTAACGGTGTGTACTGTGTGTG
>JAOUQW010000047.1:3852379-3878600 GCA_028565825.1 Olivaichthys viedmensis | reverse complement strand
TAGCTTACTTTGTTTTGGTTGATATTCTCTAGCATGCATTAGCTAGCTTACTTTGTTTTGGGGATATTCTCTAGCATGCATTAGCTAGCTTACTTTGTTTTGGTTGATATTCTCTAGCATGCATTAGCTAGCTTACTTTGTTTTGGGGATATTCTCTAGCATACGTTATTTAGCAATTTTTTGATAATTTCCTGTGAGCTAGCTAGTTTTATTTTGGGGACGTTCTCTAGCTTTTTAAAAATAATTTCCTCTCATTTGTGCTAGCTAGTTTTGTTTGGGAGATAAACATTTACAGCAGCTAGCTAGCTAATACTGTTGTGGGATGTTTGTGATCTACTAAATGAACATGAATATTTATGGCCGTCTTTTTTACAATCCTGCCAATGTGTAAAGTTATGAGTGGACAGCTTTGGCGCTTTAACACCATATATATTTTGTGTAAAGCTCAGGTTTGTTCTGGAGGCTAGCGCTCGTCGCTGCTGTGTGCTAATTGTGTAATTAAAGATGCATGAGCAGGAGCAGATAGCACGCCATCCATCACACAGTCATCTCCTGCCCCATCAATCACTCACTCACTCACTCACACACACACACACACACACACACACACACACACACACACACTCACTCTCTGCAGATTCAAACCTGTGCTGTGTGTTTTCTTGGCTAACAGCGCAGTTTCTTCCAACTGGTGTGTGTCCTTAACACCTTCCCTCCCCCACAGCCAGCTGAAATGGCTCACACTTTTTTACACACACACACACACACACACACACACACAGACAGACAGACAGACAGACAGACAGACAGACAGAACCTGAACCTGCCAGGAAGAGAGAGAAGGTCCATCCTTCCATTACGGCTAAATCTAGTTCACATCAGTGAGAGGGGTATCTCTGTAGCTAGCAGAGCTCCCCCACTAATCGAGATTTCACTCATGTGGGCTGCTGATTTGTTGCAGTTGTGATTACTGAACGTTTGCATCTGATCTTAACTATATTACAGAAGAATGCTGACAATATAATTGGACAAAAACTCCCTTAGGAGCTAGTTTTCTCACTTGCACTCACTTTTAGTTTTTCCTCCCTGGACCTTATCCACCATTTGGCGCTTGGTCGAGTGTTAGCTGTGGTGTTGAGCTAGCTAGTTAGCTTATGTATGGAAGGTTTAGGACCTTATTTTATTGAATACTTTCCTTTTATAGAGTTTTTATTGATATATTTAGCCACTCTAATGACAACCCCTCTGTGTAATGCTAGTCACCTAGCTATCTAGCTACTTATGTTAAGCTAATGTACGCCAATGACAGCCATTTGTTTCAACGCTAGTTAATTACAACTAATTTATTTAAATCTAAAAATGGCAGAGGAACATCTTTACACCTTTACCCTCATTAAAAAAAGCCAGGAGCTATGAGTATGCAAATTAGGAAACGCCCCCATGTCCTCCTGCCATCCCAAATAGCCTAATATAACTAACATGAGCTAACTGCTAGTAAACTAGTTCACATTATTCACAGGTATAATAAAAACACGAGTGGGATTTTCTCGATTATTTATCCAACACCAGCCAAACCTGTCAAAATATAACGTTACCATGACAACCACCATCTATGGTCATTGCTAAGTTAGCTAATTAGCTTAGCACACAAGTTCTGTGGCTAAACGTGTCCAGTTAGAACGTTGTCATCCTCTAATCATTTGCATATTAAACGCGGTATTTAGCGTATTTAGTGACATCACTTAACTGAGGTAACGTAGCCCCGCCCTCGAATCAGTTTTATAAAGAAGTACTGACAAGGAAAAATGTGAATTTAGCATCGTGTAAACAAAGTTGACCCAAACTAAAATCTATATAATCAGAATCCGCATCCAGGAGTTTAAACATTTAAACATAACGACTTCGGAGTTCAGGTCGAATTTGGAGGAATAAAAACAAATCTGTGATGATGACACGTGTGAATAATTAAATCCATTTGCTTTTATTTTTCGTGTATTTAAGGTTGTTGAAGTTTTACTGATCCAGAAAGACAGACTAATAGATTGACATGGAGGCAGACAGACGGGTGGACAGAGATAAACAGATGAATAGATGGACAGAAAGCTAAATCCAAGCAGTTGTGTGTGAATAATTAAATCAATTTTTTACATTTAGATGAATCTTACTTATTCATCGTTAGTGTGTATTTGAGGTTGAGGATGTTTCACTGCTCCTCAGGCGTGTGGCCGCAGTGAGACGCTTCTCGGATGAGAGACACTCGGATCTGCTCGAGGAATCTGCGCTCTCGAGGCTCTCAATTACGCAGGAAAAGGAAAGTGGAGAAAAGCCAAACACCCACCACTGCATTTCAATTAGCGCTGAGCGTCCCACGCATGGACGTGTCTCTGAGCTCAGGTGCTGCGCAATATGCTGCTCTTTTATTCTAAATACAGCCAGACAGCGTGGATCTATAAACTAATCGGACTGAAGGGGAGAGGATTATTTCTGTTTACATCCCTGACAGAAGAAAATCCTCAGGCTCCTTGGTTCAAAACCCAGTTCAAAACAACAAACGACACGATTATGTTCGTTTTAGTTTTATTACCAGTATTTAGTTATCGTCCTTTATCGTTAATGACATGAATCATGATTATTATTTTTTTTTTCCCAGATAGACATTTTCATTATTTTACGTAGAGAGAGTCACAAAGAGCTCCTGGAAGAAATTTAAATCTTTAAAAAAAAAATATATATATATATATATATTTTTTTTTTTAATGTAAGCATTCAAATGATATAAAAACAAAATTAATTCATTAATAAATAATAGTTGTATAAAATATGAATGTAAAAAATATTTATTATAGGATATATTCATATTATAGGAACTTTCCTTTGAGAAAGATACATTTATATATATATATTCATTTATTTTTTATTAATTTTTAAGCATTCAAATGATACAAAAATGTATTTATTAATTAACTAAGTTATATGAAATATGTATGTAAAAAAAATTCTCATAAGAACTTTCCTTTGAGAATTTTTTATTTATATATATATATTCTTTTTAAATTAAAATTTAAGCATTCAAATTATTAAAAAATATTTCTTATTATAAGATACATTCATATTATAATTTTCCTTTAAGTGAGAGAAATTTATATATATATATATATATTTTTAAATCCCCCCCCCTCCTTACGCAGGATTTTACCCTGTTTAAAGGCGCTAATCGCCCCAGACTCAACTTCAAAGCACTTTGGTTATTTTTTTTAGCCAAAGCTGCGTGCGTTTCTTTAATCCACACACACACACACACACACACACAGATTATAAAACCAGTCAGAAGTGTCAGGAAGTCGTTTATTCCAACTCCAACACTTCAGCAGAGCAAATTAGCGACACACAGCGAGCAGGAGTTCAATCTAATAAAACACAATCCCAAAAATGTGCCCTTCCAATAGAAAACCTCGGCAACGAGTCGCTTATTAAACATTAAAATAAAACATAATCTCATTTCCTCAGTCTAAAATTCACATCCTATAAAAAGCTTGTATGACATTAATCATAAAACATTCTTCATTCTTCACTGGGCATGTGCCGATAATCAGTTATATGTACACATCACGATATTCAACACCACAATATTGTCTATTCAAGAGGAGCCTCCCTAGGTAGGCAGCATGTTTTAGCACCGTTGCCGCTCCCGTAATAAAGTCCGCCCCTCTGAGTTTTTAATTTTGGTGAAATTTAAGGGGCAGTGTTGCAGGTGTCCTCCTCGGTGTAGGCAATCCCTGAGCAATCAGTTTTTTTTCGATTGTCAAATAACGGTCCGTGGTTAAAATGAGCTAACGTAACGAGCTAGCTAGCCAGCTATGTTGTTCAGTAAACAGTCGTCTAGTTGTGTTTATCCGCTAGTTCGTGATCCATCCTCAGGTAAGTCGATAAACTAGCGAGCGATAGTGAATAAATAATTGTCACATGCACAGGGCACTAAAACTTATGATGTATGATGACACTGAAGAACCGCTAAAGTGCTGGTCAAAATACAAAGACCTTCGAACGAACGACGAGACTGCTAATGAAGATACCTCCAGAATGGACAATGTAAATAATATCGTGATAATATTGTAAGCCACGATAAAAGTTTTTACCGACGTTTTATTTATTTTATTAACGTTATTTACGAAAATTCGACATTGTAGATAGTTTTATTGAAGCCGTGTTGCTAATGTTCAGCTTAGATGGAGTCTATCAGCAGCCTATCAGAGCGTTGCTTGGGGGAAGAAATGATTGTGATAGGTTAAGGCAACCTATAAAAAATTTAATGGAGGCGGGGCTTACTGCACCTTCAGTTCAGTAAATTGGCTGAATAATTTGAATACTCGAGGGTTTGTTCATTAGGTTGGAATTCGCTTCGTCTTTTTTTAAGACAAAAATTGTAGCCTAAACTAGACGTGTGCACAGGACTTTTTAATTCTTAATCCCGCTCCCGCAGTTATTTCTGTTTAACCACCTGCATTAATTAAAATTCAAACTGCCACAGAGAGTAGGGAGTGCAAATCTTACTGGATTAACGAACTTTGTGATCATACACAGTGGTAATGCATGTTTATAGTGATCTGACGCTCACTACAGATATTTGCACGTTATATTTACTAAACCCGAGAATGAAAACACAGAAATGATGCTTCATCCACAAACCTGAAGTACCTGATTTGTGTCCATTGTAGTTTAAGACCCTTAATGGAGTTTTTACTTTGTCCCGTGAGCTTCATATCTGACCATCCTACTGCCACCTACTGGATATATTTTGAACTGCAGTAATGAACATACTTAAAATTATGGTTAATTATGAAAAGTAAGTATTAATGTTTTTAAGGGTGGTTTTGAAAAACGAGGATTTGAAGCCTGTGAAGTGATATTCGGGCCAGCCCTAGAAACTGGCAAACTTTACTGTTTCATTTTTGAATGTTTAATTTATTGTGTAAGTATTTAGAAGGACAACTTCCCCTTATGTAAAAACAAACCTGGATAATAAAGTGAGTTTGTAAACCAATTTTCCACAAATATCATCCTCACATGATTGTTTTTGGAGTACTTTGCTAAAGAGTAATACATTCATCAACCAGCTCTGTGACGCTTCCTCGTGGCCATGATGAAATATCGCGATATATCGTACAACTGAGTATCGGCACATGCCCTATTCTTCACACATATTCAGAGAAATAAAGTTTAATTTAAAGTTAAACAACCCTCATCATCTCGTGCCATGTGCAAAGTCGTCTTCTTTTTTTACACAAACAAACCGCGTTGCGTTCCTCAAATTCGCATTTCTTCAGGAGGTCCTCAAGAACACGTTGTGCTGTGGAGTTTATACACGTTCAATTTTACTTCACAGTTTTTTAATTTTTTTAAAATAAAAGTAGTTCAGGCGTGTTCCAAAGATTGTGCATTTCTATACACAAGTCATTTTCAGTCAGACGTGACTGATTGCTTGGCGTTTTGCAGTCTCAGTGTCCAGAAAACTTTCAACACAGAACAAATATCGATGCAAGAGGTCAGTGTGTGTTTGTGCCTCTCGTTTGGGATCCGAATGGCTCCTCGCTCCCATTTTCGCACACGCTCAAATGACGAGAAAAGTGGACACCTGCAAAGAGACAGAGAGAAAGCATAAGATCAAATAAGCGCACAGTCTAATGCATTCAAATATCTATTCGGCCGCTGTAACAATGTACATATATATATATATATATATATATATATATATACACTGTGTGTCTGTATAATATGTATTATTATTACTACTAGTACATTTAGAAGTAAACTAATAGGTCACTTGGCATCAAGTGTACTTAGACATGCTAGTATATTAACAGTAAACTGTTAGTCTGCTTGACACTTGGTGCACTTCTCTGCCAGTAAACTTGTAATATACTTAGGAATGCACTTTTTTCTGTAGAAACCAGATTTTAGGTTCAACATTCAATTCTGGGCTATGTTTGAGGGTTTATTGGTTCGTGATTGAAAAAAATAAACAATGTGAAACTCTGAAACCGACATGGCCGTGTTAAGAAGAAAAATACAGCGCACTTCAATAATAAAATAATGTGTGTTGAATATTGCGATTTATCACATGCCCCTGATTATATAAGCAAACAAAAATAAATGAGAGGAAGAACACAGCAAATTGGGCTTCATTCACATCCTCATTTTTTAGTGCTTTGAAGGAATGTTGTTTGTTCTCCCTATGAAGTGAGGAAGTGCACACTACTGAGGGTGCTCCTGCGCCTAAAGCGCCACTATTAATGTTCGTATTATTATCGCTTGCAGGGAAACGGAGCTGTATAAGGACTTTATTGCTTTAATCCCGTCCTCATCACCTCGATGTGCTTTTATCACGTTCCAGCTGCGTGAGGGCGTGTGATGGAGTGAAATGTGACAGGACCTCCGTGCTGAGCCGGTAAACATCCGAGCAAAGCCACTGACGAGTTTGTGGTTGAAGAAAAGGAATTTACGGCGTTACAGCTGGACTACAGTGATGGAAAATGAGCAATTAGAAAAAGTATGGATTCTGCTCGGATTCTGACGATGCCACGAGAACATAATTATCCTGCTCTCTGGGTGGGAGGGACGGCATTACTGTCTCTCTCCTGTCAATCAGAGTGACACTAGCCAATCACAGCGTCTGTGAGCTCATGTATACAGAAGAGGGCAGTTAACGCTCTCCTCCAAGTGTTCAGCTGCAGTGGCGTCATTTGTCTCGGAGGAAGCATGTGTTAGTCCTCACCCTACCAGAGTGCTAGCTGAAGTGGGTGGGAATTGGCAATGACCAAATAGGGGTCAAAAACAAAAACAAATAAATACATAAAACAACTAAACAAAACAATGACCAAATTGGGGGTAAATAAATGAAAAAACAACTAAACAAAAACAATCCCTAAAAAAACAACTAAAATTGTCAACAAACAAATAAAGTAAACAAAGCAGACAATAAATAAATTAAAAAGTGAAGCATGGCCATGTAGCAATGCAAATAATAATTCCTTTGATTATATAGCACTTTATTTTGAGTTCAAAATCTCAGAGTCAAAACAAAAGTAGATAAGATCAAGATAAATAGTTAAATAGAATGGGGGAAACTTTGGTGTAAAATTCAAACAAGACACTGAGACACAAAATCTTCTTTATAAATATCCAAGCAAAACCTTTGGACTTCAATGGACACCCAATCTAGCACTGTGATATTGAGAAGTCTATCCCATAATTCCGTTCACGCATCCAAAACTGTGACATCACAACTCATTTTCAACCTTTAATTTCCTTAATTTGGGCTTTTCCAGGATCGAATGATGGAGCTATTGGGTGACGAGTCTCCACATACCCCAATAATCTCTCCTCCGTCGCTCCATTGCCTCTTGTTTACGTCTCTGTGACAAGAACGGACTTGTCCTGGAAGCTGAATCCAGGTTTCAATCATGTGAGCTCGTGCGTCATTAAAACAGCACTGGAAAAGACTCTTCTGTGTGTTTTCACATCTATTAAGAGCTTTAACAGCCCGACAGCACAAGATCATAACCAGTTTCACCACTGGTTAAAAGATCCTTTACTGCAATATTTATAATAAGGTGTCCAAATTGGGGCTGGAACCAAGAAAAAGCTGCGCGTTCTTTTAAAAGACGTTTGAGAGCACCACCAACTACTGTTTTTATTTTCAGTTATTAAAAAAGCTAGTAATTTTTTTTACCCCCAGTTGATTCTTATTATAAATGAGAAAGTCCATTATTTAACAGCAGAGGTGGAAAGTAACAGTACAACTGCTTCGTTACTGTACTTAAAGTACAGCTACTTGAAAAATGTGCTTGAGTTTTTTGTTTTTCCCTCCACTTTTGACTTTCTCACTACATTAATTACTCTATAATCTACATATTTTTGGAATTTCGAACGCATTTTCCCCCACAACGCGACACCTTTCCCGAGTGAAGCGGTATATTTGGGTGGGCGGGACTTTGGTTGTATCCACTGGGATTTGATTGGCTTGTGAAAATGACCCCTTACTGTACTTTATTAGTAAATTTCTACATTTCACGTGTGATTGGCTGTTTGTACACACAAGCTCAGGGTCTTACACCAAAGCCATACGAGGGGGATAAAATAAAATAAAAACCCGAAAAAACGTGAGCCCTTGGCCTTTCAAGAATTCCCCATCAAATCTTAGACAGTTTGGATCATAACGGCTAGCTATTAGCATGAAAGCAAGTTTGTACTGCGTTTATCATCATGCTAGCGAACGTTTGAGGGACTATCTAGCTGTTTAACAGTGAGACAGATCCAGTGTTTGGCTTCATTTAATTTCTTTCAAATTGTTGTGATGCTGTATATTTTATTCAAATGGTAGTCTTTGGATGGTTAGATTGTTAGTGCTGGAACGATTATTCGAGTACCTCGAATAGTAAAAATCCTTCATTAAGATTGGTACGCCAATCTCGAGGTTTCGTACGCCACATTTCCCTGCGCCCGCGAGATGACGGGGGATTCGGTGCTAGGGTCTTCCCTCTTCACTCGCACCTGAGCGATTGACGGTCACTCAGACGGTCTCCGCCCTCGCTTCAGTGCCCCAGTTCGCTGTGTTTTCCCCTCCCCTCTCTTCTTCCGGTCCAACCACATTACGCCAGCAGTTCCCGTCGCTCGTGTGGGCGGTTCGGCGGGTTCTTACCGATCAGGCTGGGGTTGGGGGTCGTACATCGTCGTACCGCTGCGAGTAGAAAGGAAAAAGATCCCTTTTCTCAGCCAGTCCTTTGCGCGGCACTCTTTTTTTGAACGCGACCTCAGACGAGACGATAAATTTAAGCATATTACTAAGCGGAGGAAAAGAAACTAACACGGATTCCCTTAGTAGCGGCGAGCAAAGACATTTCAAACATATCTGAATATCCAAGATGAGTCCCCCCCCCCCCCCAATAACATCAAAAATCACAGGTTCAGATTTTGCTGAATCCGTTTTAATTCTTTTTTTTTTTTTATTGATTTATTTTACACAAGTAAAATGTACATAACTTGTTAAAATTTTTTATTCCTTAAACCCTTAAAGCAGATGGAGGAAGTGGCCTTCATTCTGTGGATTTCTATCACATTTAGCTTTTCAGAATTTAAGCAGTTGAAAATTATGATTATTTTTATTTTTTTTTAAATCTCATGTTTCTTGGGTAGAAGGCTGATACTTTCCTCTCGGGATCCTAATAAACCAATAATATATGAAACAGTATATTAGATTTTTCCAGAGGCCAACACTTATGTAACGCCACTGAACTGAAACCACAGCAGAGTTTTTGCTTTATAACGCCATCTTATTGCACTGCAGTATTTTATACGCACAATAAATCCTGCTTACTGTATATTTTCTGTAAACGCTGCAGGTTTTTTTTTTTTTGATGGCTAAGCGTCATTGTGCTTCGCTAATCCAGCTAATTTGCCAGTTGGAGCTGCCCTCTGGAAAAATAAAATAAAACTAAAGCAGCTAATTGTTTTGCCGTTGCTGAGGCCCTAAATCGGATTGTGCCACTGTAATCTGATCTCTTTGTCACCGTGGCTGCAAACTCCATGTTTTGGCCTAGTGTGCAGTTCTGCATAATAAAAGGCCAGGATGTGCGTCATTCAGGTCCAAAAGTGAGAGTTCACTACCAAGAACTGGGTTTATTTCACCAGTACATCATCATTCTTCACTAATATAATGTAAACAGAAATGTCTAAACGTGTTTGAGGAGACGCCGCTGTAGCTACAAGAAAAGCGAGAAAGCGTACAATTTCTGGAAGGAGATTGCAGAGGCTGTGGGAGTCATGTTCATAAAGGCGTGCTGCAGAGGCTGCAAAAGTAATTGTACTTTCATCGTGCTCATTTTTGGCCGCCTTAATTAATTAATTAAAAACCATCGCCTGTAATAATGAGCTTTTGTGATGCACCAAAATAAAATTGGCAAAAAACAAAATTGAAACTGAAAACTGTGTGCTGTATTTACTATTACTATTACTAATTTTTTTTGCTTTTTTTTGTACTGTTGCATGAATTGTAATTATTTATTTATCTTTCTGAATAATGAATTAATGCTAAATTAAAAAACACACTTATGATATTTATATACTTGATTACAATTAAATTAATTGTTTGTAAAGTGACGCCATGTGGTGTGCTAATCGGTATCGCTACGAGCTGGGGTGAAACATGACATAAAATTAGGGCTGGCCCGAATAACATTTTACAGGCTTCGAATACTCGTTGGATTTTGCTCGTTCTCAAAACCACCATTGAAAACAATAATCTTTCCGTTTTATAATTAACCATAATTTTGGGTTTGTTACTGTAGTACAACTAAACTTACACTTTAAAGGCCTTTGCTGATCAAATGTATTGTAGTTTAGGATAGAGGTGACGGGACAGGGATCCCGCGGGGAACCAACGAAAGTGTCGCTGGAGGGTTTTTTACTCTCAGATAGATAGATGGATAGAGAGCGAGAGAGCTCCATTAAAGGTCTTAAACTACAACAGACAAATCAGGTACCTCTGGATTGTAGATTAAACCCATTTTACACCAGAACCGACGCTGCACACGCAGAACGCCGCAACGGTCCCCCGACGCGTTTCATTTTACACCGGTCGCTGTTCGCGAGGGGACACGGGGGCGTGGAGCATCAATTCTGTGTTTTCATTTTAGTAAATATAACATCCAAATATCAGTACTGACCGTCAGTTTATTATAAAACATACATTACCACTGTGTGTTAATCCAGTGAGATTTTCACTCCTACTCTCTGTGGCTAACTTCCACAAATTATTATTAATTAATATTAGAAAATAATGCAAAAAATTCAAACAGAAATAACCGCGGGAGCGGGCGCGATTGGTCGGAGTTCCTGCGGGAGTGGGTTTAAAAAGGCTAAAATGTGTGCGTTTTAAAAAAAGACGAAGCTTCCGAATATTAAAAATAAAAATTGAATACCAACCAAACAAACGAATACTCGAGTATTCAAATTATTCGGGCCAGCCCTACATCAAATGATTGGTTATCATAGTTTTTTGTCCCGCCCTCAATTCTACCGTGATGCAATAAACAAAATAAAATCAGAGGCCGCTTAGTGGCGGGACAAAGTTACAGAATTGAGTGTTTTAAGTGATCAGTGCAGATGAATCGTCTACAATCCGATCAAGGACACGAGCTAACAAGTTAAAAAAGGGTGCGTTTGCCTTTAAATCATAAGGATGCGGTTCATGATAGTGGACAGTAATCCATTAGAATGAAGTCAGTAATGATTAGTGCTTACGATATTATTGTATTGTATTGCATAACTGATTATCAGCACATGGCTACGGCATCCTGATGAGACGGAGAACGTAAGGAAATCACATGCAAACCCGAACAGAAAACATGGGCTCAGTGAAGAAGAGAAGAAAAAGTGTGGTATGAAAGCTGAGTCTGCTGCTAACAGGCAGGTGATCTCGCCTGCTGCAGTTATTAAAATATTAATGCGATGAAACAGGATTCCCAGGCCTGCGCCGTTCAGAGCGCCTTCTCTTTATTCCTTATGAGGACTGCAGAGACGCAGCGCTGCGCCACCGAGGGTTACAGGTATTTTTAGAGCCAAAGCGAAAAACACACAGCTGTTGCATAAGAAGTTACATAAGGAGAAACCGCATGCGCTGATGATCGGTGATGTGATACACCGCAATATTCAACATGCGCAATATGATTACTGCAGATGCCTCAACATATCGTTACCTCAACTTCCTCTTTCTTCCGCCGGTGCAGTTTCTACACTTCCTTTTTCCCTTTTCCTCTGCAGCTGCCATTAATACCCACCCTTTTTCCTTTGCAGCTGCCATTTCTACCCTTCCTTTTCTTTCCCTTTTTTTCTGCAGCTGCCATTTCTACATCTCCTTTCTTTCCCTCTTCCTCAGCAGCCGCCATTTCGACCCTCCCTTTTCCCCCCCTTTTCCTCTGCAGCTGCCATTAATACACACCCTTTTTCCTTTACAGCTGCCATTTCTACCCTTCCTTTTCTTTCTCTTTTCCTCTGCAGCTGCCATTTCTACACACCTTTTCCTTTGCAGCTGCCATTTTACCCTTCCTTTTCTTTCCCTTTTTCTCTGCAGCTGCCAGTTCTACATCTCCTTTTTCCTTCCTTTTTCCTCTGCAGCTGCCATTTCTACACACCCTTTATCCTTCCCTTTTCCTCTGCAGCTGTCATTTCTACACACCCTTTATCCTTCCCTTTTCCTCTGCAGCTGCCATTTCTACACACCCTTTATCCTTTCCTTTCATAGGTGCTGTTTGACACCATTTACGCCGCAGTTGGCATTTCTACTTTCCATTTTTTCCTGCATAGCTGCCATGTGTACACTTCCTCTTTCATCTGCAGCTGCCATTTCTACAGCTCCTTTTCCCTTCCCATCCTCCACAGCTGCCATTAACACATCCCCTTTTCATACTTTGCACTTAATTCGTCCAGAGCTGCAATTTTGACACTTTTCCCCTCTTCTACACATCCTTTTCCCGCCGAGTCAGAGATTCACTCTAAATCTGCACTTCCCCGCCTTGGGGTTAATTATAAAGTCGAGCTTTATCTGCACCACCTGCTTCGCTGCGAAAAAGAGTGTGACAATGATACTAGCAGCATGATACTCGACAAGGAACGTGTGAATTACTACTCATCATTCACGCGTTATATTGTGAATGGATTATCAACAATAAAGAGGCCCACTTTATCTAGCTATAGAAAGTCCAGTTGGGTCGAGAACTACCAAGAACTGAGTTTAATTCATCAGTTGTTTTTGTGAAGGTCAAATCTTGTTTTACAAATATAATCTGACACAACTGGGACCATGTGGTCTCGAAGCCAACAGGATATTCAGATAGATTGCAGTTTTCTTATACGAGGAGTTCTCAAACATCTAAACACTGGATCTGTCTCAGTGTTAAGGATAAGGATCAACAGAAGAAAATGTTGGATTACTGGTGATGTGAAACCACCATCATGAACAGGTTTTATATTTTTGGATCATTAGTGTCTATAGGAAATCTTTTCAGGCCTTAAAAGCAAGTTCAGAGCTATAGAGGATTGTCAAAATGCATTAAAAGCTATCCGTGTCTGCCCTGATAGTGGAAGAAGAAAATGACATTAAGTTCGATCTGTCTACGCCTCACGGGAGCAAAGATCTCTGCAGACTATAAAACCGACACGTCCACTGGTAGCCACTGTAATATTGACTGCTGAGAGGAAGGGAAAAGTTCAAGCAAATATTGTGACAGACTCTAATGTTCTTTTAATGCTTATTACGCCATGTGTTGGTCTACATTGCAAAAGAGACAGATTTCAAACTATTGTGGGATGGGAATCTAAAGCATGTCTCAGACTGAACAACAGGCACAAAATAAGAAAATGTAGACCTAATATTTAAATTAGGACTGGAACAGTATAATAAAATCAGTGTGATACAATTGTTTAGCCCAATATGACAGCTTTCAGTACATCTGCTTACAGCCTTCCACTTTCAAAAGAAGACGACATTAAATCCCAATTAATATCGAAGCCGCAGGATGAGGGTTTAATTATTTGGTCAGAACAGCGTAAAAATACCAGTTTCCTTAGATTTTCACTTCAAAATTTTGTAGTAGATTTTAAAGGAATGTATAGCTTACCATTAACAATATAATTATTTTTAAACACCCTGACATTTTCCTATATTGCTAATATATCATCACTTTCCAATTGAAATATAGCAGCAAGCAGCGATCATTAGGGGTCCAAGCACTATTTTGCAACTTCTCAATTATTGCTGATCAACCCTAGCTTAGCTTATGTTGCTAAACCATTATATATGTGTAATTAAATCCAGTATTTCACGCCAAACCGAAGAAATTGAAGTCTAGTGCGAGCTTGCGATTAGCTGATTGAGCTAACTTGAGCTCCATCCTTGATGACCCTTGAGAGGCGCCTGTCGGTGAGATCATCTTTCGTTTCAACTGATCAATAAACGTCTTGACAAATTTCCTAATGAGTTCTGTTTGTAGATGCCATTATTATCTCACAATTTTAAAAAGATTCATACTGGAGACTAATATAAAAACGACGTGTCATGCACATAATGGCACTGCTGCACTGTTTTCATACATTATTAATATTTTAATGACCCGTGTGGTTTTTAGACGACTCGCACATCAGAAATGTTGTTTCGCAGAATGTAATTACACTGATTTAGCACTGGTGTGTTCTTCGGCTTACGAGTTCGGCTATTGACTTCAACGTAGACCTGGAATCAATGCTCAAGTGGATCACTAGCTCACTAAGCAGAATGTCACATTGATCCCGAGTAGGAAGTATTGGGATTTTCAAGTCTGAGCCTTAAGCAATACTTCCTGTTTTCCCTTTCTCAGGCATTTAGATGGTTTCATGTTTTTCTTCCTTGTCACCCATAAAACCTTCAATCAGACAGGAGCACACGGCTGCTGACTTCAAAGGGAGCTAGTAAGACGCTCTTAACGGTTTGGCATGCCATTATCTTGACAGAAATCACAGTTCTCAGAGTAAATGCCAAACAGTTGGCTGACTTCAGTAGCCACTTTGTTGTGATGCGTGCCAAAAGAGTGCACCGAAGGTAATAGCCAAAACAGTCCGCATTTAGGCGACAGAAGAAACCTTTTTGATCTGCAAAAGGGGGAAAAAGGAGGTGAACCAACACTGACACTTCGTATGACCGCTGATCCGACGTTATTACTGAAAAATTCATACTTGGTATCAGAGTTACTTAAGTGCAAGCACAACTTCATTTATAATGATTTATGATCCTTTGGCGCAGAACCAACTGCACTTAGAAACATTAGCTCAAAGCTGCTGGGTTGCAAAATTGACAACATTTAGGCTACATTTACAGGACCTTTTAAAGGATTTGATGTGATAACAACATCTGCAAAAGATGAGGATCTTGATCATTCAATAATGTGTCAGTTATTGCTCCAGGCAAACTGATTTTTGAAGAAAAAGCATGAATCTTCAGCATAGGGCTGGGCGATATACTTCTACATCATAGCCTGATACTTGACATAATCAAGATACACGATATGAAAAGACGAACTATTTAATAAATTGGCTTCTTGATGCTGCAAGAAACAATGGAGTTGGTCAATGTTGTAAAAGTTCTGATGATACCGACAATCCTCTCAGAAAAGCGAAGTGTGATATAATTTGGCATGATATCATGATCATACACCATTGCCAAGCTCTACTTAATCACCGAGAGTCTTATTGTCTTGTGCAAAGTTCTCTTAAGAAAATATAAACATTGCAATAGATTATAGGTAGTGCAGTAAATGTTGTATCCTGGTTGCCTTCCACGAATATAAGGCAAGGGTTTTTGTTTTTTTCCCCTTTTCCTGTTCTGCTTTTACTAGATCAGGCTTTCCTATACATCTAGTTACAGCAACAGATGAAATTCCACCCCAGACATGCCAGAACCATTTTTAGGCATGCGTATAGAATACAAATAGAGACGCAACACAAGCAAGGATAATTCTGGTAAAAAATTATCACCATCCTTGTATACCAAGGTAAAACCCTGGGCTTTTACCAGAGCATTTCAAATCAAGGCGTTTACGAATTACTGGAAAGTTATAGAGCCACTAACGCATTGTTTCCCAAAATGGTACTCGGACCCCTCCAGACTTACGACAACTCCTAGAACACCTGAACCAAGTAGTCCCATCTAGGAGGCTGAGGGACCAGTTTGGGAAACGGTGTTAGTGGCTCTATAACTAATCATTTGTAAACGACTGGGTTACTTCTTAGAAGAAGACAATGTAAAGGTGCTTGTATATTTTCAAAGATCCACAGTGAACCAGTTCCCTCCACCATCCTTCAAATGTTTTTGCCATGGCAGCATAAGCAATACCTACTCAAGCAATCTAACTGATAAAAGTTGTCATCAATTTAAATCGATTAGTTGTTGCAGCTCCAATGATAACAGAAACCAACCACTAGTTACAACTGTGTTGTGTTGATGGCTACATGAGCTGATGCAACACCCCTGTAACATCACCAATGCTAACAAGCAGCAAATTGCACTACTAATGCCATTTACTCAACTATGTCTACTGACGTCTTGGAATATTTTAAGAAAAGACAGCACAGCAGGTAGGTAGAATTTGGCGCAACATGGTAATTAGCATGTTTCCATGCATAAACACAAAACCTTTGCAAGTATTACCATAAGGACATTTCAGATCAGTGAGAAACACTGCAGTAATTAAGATAAAAATCTTACCTGTTTCGAGTCCACCCTCTTCATTTTGAGACGACTACGCAGGTAGATGTTTCCAGGTGCTAACAAATGCAGTGGGAATCAGCGAATAAGGCACTGTAGTGATGCTGTTCCAGCTGTCCGACGTCGGATCGTAGCAGTCCAGTGTCTTACACCGTTGCGTCCCAAAGTAGCCCCCAACTACGTAGAGTTTGTTCCCAGAAGCTACAGCATGGCAGCTCATCCTTTTAGAGGTCATGTCACCCACACGCGTCCACTGATTGGTTTCACAGTCAAATCGGTAAGCAGAAGCAGCAGTGAACTCCGTATCACCACCCATGATGAATATCTGGCTTCCCAACACAGCGGCTGCGGTATAACGCCAAGGTTGAGGACATTCTGCTGCAATGGCCCATCGGTTCTCTAGAGGGTCATAGCATTGGACTTTGGAAGCCTTGTCCCTGTGGATGGTAGTCCCACCGAAAACAAACAGCTTTAGCTTGGCACTGACCACCGCTGCATTACTGACACCATCTCTGAGCGGTGCCATCATGGTCCATTTGTTTGTAAGCGGGTCGTAACGTTCTACCTGTTTCAAAGATACTGAAGGGGAAGCAGGAAAAACTCCGGCTATAGCGGTGTGCCCGCCGACAACATAAAGGCAGTTTTCCAGTTCTGCTGAGCCATGACCAAATCGTGCAATTAACATAGGGGCACCTTTAGACCATTCCTCGTGGACCGTATCGTAAATCCAAACATCTTTCGACACTCCGTTTTCCGAGCCTCTCCCTCCCGTCACGTAAACCTTGCACCCAATGGCGCACGCGCTGAATTCCTTTCTAGGACTGGGCAAGTCCGACTTAGGAATGATTTCTTTCGCTTTATGATCCACTTGGTAGATCTTATCGCACATGAAGGTCTGGCCTCCAAGAATGAGCAACGTGTGACCAGCTTTGCGTGGCCTGGCGCAAGGACTGGTGACGATTCCATCGTTCTGCAGAATCTTTTTTTTGCATTGAACGGCCTCTTCCACAATCTGTCGGCTCCGTTTGTCCGACATAACCAGTTCCTCGCAAGCCACAGCCTCGATGAGGCACTCTGAGGGCAATAGTGCAAGACGAATCCCCCGAAGAAGCTCGGGGAGGTAGTCTCTGCGACTGTCCAAATCGTACCTGACCCAGCGCATGACTGCGCTGAATACGATCTGCTCGTCCTCTATCTCCAGCTCATCACTGAGTATGAGGTCTAAAAGCTTGTCTTTAGACAACCCATAAAAGTCCTCAGTGTCTCTAACAGCTTCAAAGTGAACCAGGCACATCCTCCACGAGAGTTCATACAGGCGCTTGCACTGATGTGCGTCAGAGAGAAGCATCATGCCCAGGCAATTGGACGAATGGAGGTTCTTTTCGAGAAACTCTGCCGCGGCATCACGGATATCGTGGAATTGTAGCATGTCTCCTGCTTCGAGAAGAGATTCCGCATTCTCCTCATTAATGATGACCCGTGAGGAGTAAGCAAAGTCCAAAAGTAGCTCCAGAACCTCTGGATGCACACTATCGCGGAAGTTGACGTCACTGTCCAGACTTTCACGGAGGCCTCCACTGAACATTGCTTCGAAGTAGCGGCTGCAAGCTGCTAAAACAGCCCGATGGCAAGGAAAGGAACGATCTCCAGCCCATAACGTCACGTCGGTAAACATGCACTGTTTGCGAAGGGTATTGAGGTGCGTGAGGACACTGTCAGGATGCGAGGGCTTGTGGAACAGCGAGATGTTCATGGAGCCCGTGCTCGTCCTTGACTTGCGGTTTTCATGGAGGCTGACTGACATGTTTTCAGGCACCTCCAAGGAATGAGCTTGAACTGAAGAAAATAAGAACGCAAAAGAAACAGGTCAGTTCATTCTCTATGGGATTCTATTGAGCTGACATCATGCAGGAAACAAAAGTTAAAGAAACGGATAAACAATGACAGCAAAAAAGTCAACCAGGTTTCATGCATATTGCTAAATCTACGAGTTGTTTACTGTGTAAAATGCAGATCGTTATAATAATCAGAATATATTCTTAAAACTCATGTTACAAAAATTGTTTTAGCAAGATAATACATCATAAAACAGCGTGGTTTGTAGGTGGTTATGGAGAAAAGCAGCAACAAAGACCTCAACCAACTTCCAGCTAATGCATCAGTTGCAATGCTAAATCCCTCAGTTGTTTCACGGAATGGCGTGTAAAACCCGGTTTTAGGAATACAACATGAGATGTAGACGTGCCAATAAGGCAGTATTATTCCTTCTTTCTATCATTTTTGATCGAGAGACGCTTTATTATACTCAACGCCATACTGACAGCTGGGTCTCTCTTTACAGTTAGACATTAAGGAGCCAACAATGCATTAAGCGTTTAATTTAGAGCCCATAATTCATGTTCTGTTGACCGAGACTTAAATTTAAGAGCAGAATGAGGGTTCGTCTGCCAAGCTTTCTCATTGATCCATGCAGTGTATAACAAACAGAGCTAAAATGATGGTGCAGGTTTATTAATGAGTATCTGTGAGCCTTTGAACAGGTCACCGAGTGTCTTCTTGGTCCCTAAAAAACATCTCTCCACAAACTCTTCTGGCTCAAACAGTTTACAAAATGTAATCCAACATTTTAAAACCACAGAGGCTAGTTAACATAAGTACAGTATTCCATTTTACTACCTTGTGCGCGCCTGGAAAACAAAATCCAGCCTCAAGACGCTTCGTTTTTTTAGAACTAATTTGCAATTCAAACGGCACGGCTGTTAAATTATTTCAGCATCCATTCAGTTTTAGCAATGCAAACACCCTGAGACACTGGAACTGGGACTTGAATTCAGATAACCTTCCATGAGGAATAATCACCAAAAGAGAAAAAGCGAACGTTTCAGCAACCCGGGAATGCGTGTGCGCATGCCAGAAGACTTTTTCGAGGATTTTGTGGTGGTGCAGGCATGCAGAAATCAACTGTCGCTCGTTTGACAAGCAAAACAACGCCAGAGGTCAGCCACAAAATGCGAGGCATGCACAAGGTAATGCAAGGGAGGAAGGGACGGGAGGTTTGATGCAGGATCGATGATGAACGAGGGGGATCAGATGTCTGAAAAAGACTTACAGCGACAAAATCTGCTGACCCAAGAACAGGCACTGACCGAGAAGATCTGAGGGGGCGTCTGCATTTGGTCCCAAGACATAGCAGATCCTCTACACGAAAGCAGATGGGCAAAGAAACAGTGGCGTGAGATTTGAGTCCATGCCCCTCCCTAAAACGTAGGCGATAAGGTTGTAATCCCTCGTTTTAAGCCAGTCTAATTTCATATTTCGTGGTGGTCTGGGTTTCTTAGTAAGTTTGAGTCATCCTTAATGTTAAGCTTTAAATCCACATCAATGCCTGCAAATCTAAAAAGGCCACGAGTTCTCATTGTGATATTTTTCCAGTAGTTTTGTCGTGTCCTCGGTTTATTAGTCACATCTTAGTGCAAAAATCCAAACTGGCTTCAGTTTAGACTTTAGCAAAGATTAAAACATTGGCAATAAGGCTATATGCAATAATCAATAATTGGAAATAATCCCACATCCCTCCCTAAAAAGGTAAGCGATAAGGCTGTAGTCAGTACGTTTGGGCCAGTGAAATTATTCCAGTGGTTTTGTGGTGGTCTCCATTTATTAATAAGCCTCGGTTCACCGTCAATAGTTTATATTTCTGCTCTCAATGCGGATTTTAAAAGGAAACAGCAGCATAAGCTTTGAATCCACAGCCGTCCCTAAAATGGCAGCGATTCCTAAACCATCACTATCACTCATTTTGATATTATTGCAGTGGTTTTGTGGTGGCCTCGGTTGATCAATTGCATCTCAATTCACCGTCAAACCCGGCTTTAATTCTGACCTTAGCAAAGAATTAAAAAGTAGGCAATAAGGCTGCAATCACTTGCTTATGGTGGTCTCGCTTTATTAGTCATCCTCAGTGGTTTCAGTTCTGACCTTAATGAGGATTTTAAAAGAAACACCACCATAAGCTTTGAATCCACATCCGTCCCTGAACGTAGGCGATGCAGCCGTGACC
The DNA here is from genome assembly GCA_028565825.1 of Olivaichthys viedmensis. Taxonomy (NCBI): domain Eukaryota; kingdom Metazoa; phylum Chordata; class Actinopteri; order Siluriformes; family Diplomystidae; genus Olivaichthys; species Olivaichthys viedmensis. Next base: position 3,858,249 of record JAOUQW010000047.1, on the reverse strand, counting down.
AGTTGTTTAACAAGATTATTCTGGTGGTTTTCTGGTGGTCACCTAAATTGGAGGATTTTAAATAGTTCAATCTCTGACAAATAATATGACCAAGATGGCGTCACGCACTAATCAGTGGATGGAAATCACTCGTTTTTCAGCCAGTTAAATTATTCCAGTGGTTTTGTGGTGGCCTCGGCTTAATTTTGGCGTCGGCTCTGACTTCAATGAGGATTTCAAGTTTCATATCTTTAACAAATAATACGACCACAAAGTAACGATGCAAAAATCAATGGAAACTGGAGTGTTAACGTCCTTCAGAATTAGAGCTAAATATGATGAGGCAGCATTCAGCTACTACACTACCTACAGCTGGAACTAACTCCCAGAAGATCTCCAATATGCTTAAACTTCAGCCATCTTTAAACCAGACTAAAAACATTTATTTGATCTTTTGTGCCTTTGGTTAAATTCCAAGGCTATGAACCGCCCTCAATCCTTTTTTAGTCATTGATTTATTTTTTTTCCTTTTAGCTCTTATTCTTCAGGGCAAGTTGTTCTCCTGTGGTCTACAGTGATGCTGACTTGATCCCTCATCCAGCGTGTATCTAATGAACTTCACTCGAGCTGAAAAACAATAAAGCGACCCGAGAGAGAGTCGAGGGGATTCAACCAGGAGAAAAATGGAGGCGGGGGGGGGGGGGTCGACTCGAGACAGTGTGAAGTAATTAAATTATCTCAACGATCGTAAAAAGAAGTTCCTCTGTAGTTCGTTCAATCGCCCACGGCAACAGTCGCTCAACAACGGCGGAACCGACGCCAAAGTTGCCGAATCACTGAACATGGACAACCGGCACCTTTTAACCAAAGCATAAAGCTCCTTCTTCTGTCGAATGTTCTCCCCGTCAGCGTTTCTGACCGATTTTCCCCCAGGTTCCTTTCACTCGGAGCGTTGGTATTCCGGTGGTTCTTCACTTCAGCTACAGCAAAAAAAGGGGGAAGGGAGGCACTTTTCACTTCATTTTTTTCAAGGCTCGAATCAAAAGCTGGCAACCTTTTCAGTGTTTACAATGCTCAATGGATCACCAGCTGGCATGCGGTCTATCAGCTCAGGGAAAGTAATAAAAATATAAAAGGCAAGGAGACTGAACCGGGTGACAGATCAGGGCCTGTGAGGATGGAGATGGTGTTCTCCACCCAGCTGTTTTAATGCAAATTTTTTGTACATTTGCACATAAGAAAATCTGAATGGGGATGATAAAAGGCGTTTGTCTGAGATGTACAGGTTGTGGTGTGGATCTAATTTTGCTTAATATTTTGACACAAGTGCTGCTCGTATTAATAAAATGCAAGCCTTGTTATGTATTAGCGTAAAAAGCTAGATGTCCAGTCTAAACCTGTGGGATGTTCTCATGCCTCTGATATTCACGACTACCTTTTGTGTTGAAGCTACAGTTTGGTTGAAAAAACGAGAGATTATAATTGTAATAATAATAATAACAACAATAATAACTAATTATACACAGCCTTTCATTAAGACCACTTTGGAACAAAAATAGGAAAGTTTGTACAAATGTGATTTAATATCAAATGACAAATTATATTCCCTCAATAGTTCACTATATTACCCATAATGCACCATAAATCCACTGCACAACTGATGTACACTACTTCTGCACTAAAGTACCACAATGCACAGCGATTTTTTTCGGCTCAAAGTTTTTGTAAGGTTGGAAACTGGAGTAAATAAACGATGTTGATTAACGACCACTAAAACAAACAGGTGGTACATGTTAGTGGTTACCAGCGAAACAAAAAACCTTTTGACTTTTGCAAAGCAATCGTTAGCACTACTAGCACAAGCCACTCGTCTCCGAATCCTGCAGCCTGGGACGCAGTCTGGCCATCGGTAGGAACTACATTTATTTATATATTAAATAAAAGTCTGTTTATTGATTTTTATACAGACAGAAAACAAAAAAAGTTTGAAAATAAAAAAATGTTCCCCCCAACACTAATATTAAATATAATAGAGGAAGAAGAAAGGATAGAAGTATAGGACAGATCACAGGTCAGATTGAATAAGTAAGATGAAGAAAAGCAGTTTCTCTCTATATTAAGTTCTACAGGTGAAACATTTACACTGTTCATATAATCTAGGAGTGGCTTCCAGGTCTTTTGAAAGGAATCAGAATATCCCTACAGGGAAAATCTTAGTTTTTCAAGTTTTAAACATTGTAAAAGTTTCCTGGATCCACCGGTTACATGTTGGGGGAGAGGCGTGTTTCCATTCAAAAAGAATGGCGCGTCTAGCCAGCAGGGTAGTAAAGGCAATGACATGCTGCACTGTATTGGGCATATTTGGACAAGAGGGAATTCCAAAGGGCTGTTCTAAATCAATGTCAAGGGCTTCCCTAAGTGCATTGAAGATGTCGGACCAAAAATCTGTAAGTCGCGGGCATGTCCAGAACACATGTAAGTGGTCAGCTGGAGACTGCTTGCATCTATTACAAGCATCACTTCTATCAGTGAACATTTTTGCCAGTCTAGTGTTGGTGAAGTGAGCTTTGTGAAGGATCTTGCACTGTAGCAGGCCGTGCCTAGCACATATGGACGAGGAGTGTGTTAGGTTCAGGATGTGGTCCCATTGCCCATCTGAAATGGCAGTCCCCAGGTCATGTTCCCTGGATGCCTTGAGAGGTTTGGTAGGGTCTGTACTTAAAGAGGCCAAGAGGTCGTAAATAATCGATACAAGTCAAGGGTGAGAAGCTGATCTAGTATGGTTTCAGGGGGAAGGTTGGGAAAGTGGGGAAATTGGGATTGTATGAAGTGTCTAATCTGAAGAAAATGAAAGAGGTAGCTGCTGGGCAGGTTATATTTAGTTACCAGGGCTGAAAAGGATGAGAAGACTCAGTCAGTATACAGGTCCTTAATTGTGACAAGGCCATTATTCGACCAGATGCGAAATGCAGGGTCGGAACAGGAAGGGATGAATCTGTGATTGTTAAGAATTAGGGCAATAACTGAAGCTCTGTGTAGGCCATATTGTTTTCTAAATTGGAGCCATATCCTTAGCGAGCTGGTGACAATAGGGTTCTTGGATACATATTTGACTGTCAAGGGAAACTGAGAACAGATTACGGAGTGCAAAGAGCTTCGTGAGGATGAGATTTCAAATAAAGAGGGCGTCAAGAGTTGGGAGGTTTCTACTTTTTATATACTGGCAAACCATCTCCCATTATTACCAGTGGATTTTTATACTTACGACCACTTTATACCAACCGATGCTGCATGCACAGCACGCCGCAACCGCTCCGTGACGCTTTTCATTTTACACCGGGCGCAGCTTGCACGCCTAACGTACGCCGCGTGGAACATTTACTTCTGTGCTTTCTTGCACGGGTTTAGTACATATAACGTGCAAATATCTGTCAGATGATTATAAACATACATTACCACCGTGTATGATCACAAAGTTCATTAATCCAATAAGAATGTCATTCCTACGCTCTGTGGCAGTTAGAACGTTCACAAAGTTTGAATTTTAACCGAGGCCAGGACGACACTACAGGCTGAACTATAAAAATATGCGCTTGGTGCACGCAGTGATTAACATGGGACCGTTTATGGAAGCAGCACCGCTTAACGCGTCTGGTGTAAAATAGGCTGCACAGAAACAGCAAGTGCGCTTGCCATCATAAAATGTAAATGTGTTTACTTGGCAGTTTACAATGCGGACGTGGAACAGAAATGACACCGTTGAGCCAAAATGTTAGCCAAAGACCTGCTGCTGTTTTGTTGTTTGCACAAAAATGACTTGCTCCATCAAAGACATTCATCGGTCTGTATTAATGCACTTAGCTAGCTAATGTTTGCTACCACTTTTTAAGTCTAGCTAAATTAGCAACCAAAATGTGGGACTGGGCAGAACATTGGAGTGTTTACTTGCCCATTGGGTTAAAGAACGCACTTATAAATTTGTCCACGCCTGTGCCTTATCCAAAAGCCAGCAAGTGTTGCGTACATAAGGCCAATTTTCACTAAAGAGTGTGTAGCGCAGTGTGTTCTCACTAGTGGAAAGCAGCTTTAAAGATTAACGACGGACCAATACATCATGTTATGACATGCAATGTATCTGGTTTACAATATCATCATGACCTTATTAACGTGCACAGTGGACGTGCCGAATGAACGCAGGATACGTGCGGCAGCAGTCTTGCGTACACGTACACGTAGTTAACAGCAAGTATAACCCCGGCATGATGTGAACTGCGATCAGGTCAGAATGAGGTTTTTCACAGAACAGGTTAGTGTTTCTGCTGCGTGTGTGAATTTTTTGTTGACACGTCTTACACACGGGCATCAAGCAAAAAAACTAAACAAAAACAGAACAACATGGATATTAGTGACAAAACGTGATGGAAAAGTGAATAATACAAGTAGGAACGGTTACGAACATCCATCCAAACATTCCTACAGCAAAAAAAAAAACCCCATAACTTAATTTTTTTAACTTTATAGGGTAGATAATTTAACTCTACAGGTATTAATTCAATACTTTTAAAGTTCAATTCTGTTAAGAGTTAATAGATTTGGTGTGCATCTGCTTTACTGGCTGCAGTTTCTTTAAACCAAATATAAAAAACCCTGCATATATTAATTTGAAACTTTATGGAGAAAAAAAAAAATATTTATATAAATTTTAATAAATAATTATATATATTTTTTTAAAAGCACCATTAGGAGAAGAAAAAAAAGAAGATTAAATTACAAATAAAATAAATACAATACAAACTTGTGTACAATATAAACCAGTACTTTGTATCTGTACGAATAAAAAAAAAAAAATTACTTTTGCCTTAAAACAATACGCAAAAAATAAAAATAAAGCGAGAAAAATAAGCACATTTACCGACCCCAATATTGACAAAAGTTAGCGCGCTACATGCATAAAATGTTATAAATAATTAAAAAAAATAATTCAAAGCAATGTTAGAGGAAATAAAGATATTTAATTGAATTTTTATGTACCGAGAGTTACTATGACACTAATAAGCGCTGATAATGAGCACTCATTATGCGACATGTAGCTTAGCTAAGCTAATTAGCTCACGTTAAAAACATTAAAAGTGAACCCGTTTTGTCTGTTAAAGCCCAATAAAGCCCTATAAAACCCAATAAAACCCAATAAAACCCGATAATTCCTGGTTTGCAGCGGTTTTTCGTGCGACTTCGTGATTCAAGATTAATCAAAGTAGCTACAAGACTTTCTTTAGAAAAGAAAAGAGGTGATACTTACATAAAAGAAAATGTAGCCCGATTCGGATATTCCGCTACGTCGGAACAAGTGACAGAATCATAATCATAATCTTAATTTTAATTTACGCACTTCTAATCAACATTAGCTTGTCCGGTAAACGGCTAACACGACGGCGACGGTCCGCTCTTCAGACGACTGAGCGCACGGGGAAATCACGTGGACGTCTTTATGTCCAAAAAAGACTGGGCGGCGATTTTCTGAATGACTGGCGTTTGGGTTAACCAATCAGCATTGCACGTCCGTACGCTCATGTTCGCACGCGTCCGATAGAATTTGAGAACGTTAAAAAAAAATGGGCGCGATTTTGTCTGGTACAAAAGCGTCCAATCGACGCTTGAGGTGGGCGGGGCTTTACATTGAGCGATGATAGCGCACCAGAACAATAAAGATGCGATCTTCATTCATCTGATTGATTGATTTATTTATGTATGTATTTATTTACAATATAAGCACATATACATTTAAACTCATGTAGACAAACTCATATTCTTTCATACACAAACACAGATTCTCGTACACGTACTTATATACAGACATATATTTGCTAATTACTGTTTTGCCCTTTTCTTTC
>JAOUQW010000047.1:3788899-3803466 GCA_028565825.1 Olivaichthys viedmensis | reverse complement strand
GTAAGCACGCCTGTCGCGACGTGAGTCTATGTCTGTCTAAACCCCGATATTTGTGATATAAAGATGTTGTTTATTCAGAGCGGCTACGCGTTTGTGTCCGCACCCGCGCACCCGGAACACATCGTGACAGTGGGTAGGACGGCATTACTCTCTCCGCTTGTCGATTAGAGCGACACTAGCCAATCATGGACGTCTACGAGATCACATATATGGAATAGGGCAGTTGTGCCCCCCTCCAAGCATGTTCAACCTCATCCTCACCGGTTGGTAGCTGTCGTGTGATAGGGGACAACCAGCTAGTGGGTGGGAATTAGTAATAAATAAAAATTGGTCGAAAATATGGGTAAATATTCAAAATAAAGTCAAATAAATAAACATAAATATCTGTCTATCTTGGTAGTTAGCTAGTTGTTTTGCCACTTGGAAACCCTTAGCTAATGTTCTCCAATGACAGTTCCTCATTGTAATGCTAGATAGCTTTTATTTTTATATATACAAGCTAATACAACTATTTTCACAGATAATTATGACGGCCATGTGAACATTTGTGACCTTCGTGTAACTAGTGTATGTAACCATTCCTGTGATTTCAGCCAATTAAACCATATCTGTGATGTCAGGAGGGTCCACACCGAGTGTGAAGGAAACTGAGTGTTTAAAATCATCTCAGCTACATTGCTCTTGCTGGCCAGGTCGGGGATATACCTGCTTTGCTACACAACCCTCCCCTTTGTCGTGTAACGTAGTTTATCTGCAGTTCTGCGTCGTCATGGAAAGAGAACAAGCATGTCTTAAGAACAGCATTGGAAAGCGGGAAGGAGTTTAAATTTCAGGTAATTGCAAACAAACTCAAGATTATAACAGAATTCATGACATTACACACCTAAATAAGGGATTTTGAGCTTTGTGTTATGCCGAAATTTTGATAATCAGATCTGTGATGTTTATAGATCGTGACTCACCGAGAGTACACGTGCCAACTGATATTAGTTCCGACCTGATTTCACTAATGAGCTTTCCTCCTTAACATAGAAGGGAACTTAATCAGGCGTTCTGGGCTGACTAATATCTGCAGACGCTTCGCTCCTTGATGGATTCAGTTGAGTAACCGTGTTATGACTGATTAGCAATGATGGGATTAATGAATGAAATTTTAATCTATCATGTTATTTTGCTCATGTGACAGACACAAGCCTCCGTAGAGCCTGTTAGTAAATCAGCTTTTTTTGCAGGTGTTCTCAAGTTTGCACAATAGGTTTACAAAAGCAAACCTTTAATAAGTTTGGGCCATGTGAATCACATGCTTCAAAAATGACCGTGCTTCGGCTGCGTTTGAAATAGCATGTAGCTTGTATACTGTATACTGCACCAGTATATACTGTATACTACACACTATTCCCCACAGTAGTATGCATTATAGTGTGCAGTATGTGAGAATGATCATTATACTACACAGTCGTGTAACTACCTGTCAGTTAAATTCACTTTCATTATACTGCGTCATCTTTGTGCTGAGGATCTTTACAGAACTTACTGTAACCCAAAATGTGTTCACTTTTGGTGGCTAAAGCCAAAAAATGATGGCAGCAGAGAAAAGCTTTAAGCAGACATAAGTTCAGAAAACCGCTTTATCCTTACTTTCGACTCAGGAGTGTAATGTAAATACAGTAACAGCACAACTAGCATGAATAATCGCATTTCTGTTCTGTATCGAGCCTAACACTGTTACAGCCTAAAGCTTTTGTGGAAAAACACATCAGATCGCAGCTGTCGCTTCCACTCGACGTCTTACTGCACTGCCTGTGATACAGAAGAGGAGAAAACAAAAAGGAATTAAATGTTAAATTCCACCATAACAAGGTGCTCACACACACATATTATCACTAGGCCATGTTTCCAAATGTTTCCAAACCGTCTTGAAGAAGAGCAACACGATGACATCATTAACTAAGAGAAACACGATGACATCATTAACACAGTCATGGGCTATGCTCCAAGTGACATATTATTCAGTAAAATATTTGTATTAAGTGTATAAATTTGTTAAACATTACAACAAATTAAAAAATAAAGCCTAACAAGCCATTTAGCCGTTACTAATAGCATTAGCTTGTTTACAGAGGCAATAAATTAGCCAAGATACATTTTTCGGTGACCTGCAACATTTAGATAAAAACATACCAATGTATATAAGCATGGTCTTTACATGTACATGTATAGCTGCTTCTGCTGATGCCTCCTTTATCGCAATTTTCCGGGCCTTTATTTTCAAAATGAAACGACCACATTGCATTGTGGGATGCAGCACAGCGTCATAATCTATGGTGCAACTTACAGTCCGGAAAATATGCTATGCTGTATATTATAAGATATTATAAGACATTACTGAGTATTTAAAAATGTAGAATATGTTTCCCGCTCAGTGGTGTCTTCTATTTCCAGGTCAGTTATTTCAGAATCCCATTAGATTTGGTGTAGACGTTGTTAACAAGCTTACGACCTCAGAACAATCAGGGCCTTCAGGGGCGTGGAAACGAGTAGCGTCGTTGACGTTATTTAATCTCAGATCAACTGGCAGCTGCCGTGAGAGGCATGTCAAGTGCTCTTCCTCGAGACAATCTCACGCCGTCTTAATTAACGCGCAGGAAGCACAGCCATCTGAATGCAAATTAATGATCTATTAAGCCGCCCGTCTTTCGCGCTATGCCGGGTCACAGACGAGGGCAGGAGAGCTTCAGAAATAGATTTACAGTTATCAATCACGGGCAAACGCACGGGAGCGAAGTGCCGAGAGTCGCGGTGACCTCATTAGACAGGAGCCAATCAGGTTCTGACAGATGTCGTCTTCTACAGAGATGAAAAGTAGATGTGTGCTATAGTCATGTTGCACAGGTTCACATTGAGAATCTGCTGGTTTTATGTAAGCAGTTGTGTGAATGTGTGTATGGATCTAACTCGAGGAGGCCGATTCTGATTCCAGTATTCAATAATAATAGATCAAAGCAGTGTTTTCTTATTGACTGAAAGCAGTAGAGACAATAACGCATAAATATAAGTAACAGCCGAGTCAGTTTCAGGTGTTAGTCGTTATGAGACGACACATTTAACACTGTTAGGAGTTAGAAAAGAAATGCATTTCTTTAATATTGTTCTATTTAACTTTCTTCCTTTGTCTTTCTTTTCCTTTATCTTTTTCTTGTGCTGCTTTTTTTCTTTTTTTCTATTTCTCTTTCTTCATTTTTTCTTCTTATTTAATCTTTCCTCTTTTCTTTCTTTCTTTTTAATTCTTGATATGTTCTTTTGTTCTTTCTTTCTCATCCATCCACCCTTTTTTTTCTTTCATTCATCCCTCCCCTTGCCTTTTTTATTCTTTATTTTTTGTTTTAATTTTTTAAATTTTATTTCATTTTTTTTCTGTTTAATTTCTTTATTTGTTCTTTTGTTCTTTCTTTCTCATCCCCCATCCTTTGTTTTTCTTTCATTTGTCCCTCCCCTTTTCTATTTCTCTTTAATTCTTTTCATTTCCTATTTTTTCTTCTCTCTCTTTATTTGTTTATTTCTTTTTGTTCTTATTTTTTCATTCCTCCATACTTTTTTCATTCGTTCATTACTTCCTCTTTTTCTTTTTCTTTATTTTTTGTTTCTTTATTTCTTCATTCTTTTCTTCTTACTTTATCTTCTCTCCTTTCTTTATTTTTTTCTTTCTGTATTTCTTTGTTTATTTTTCCTTTCAGTTTCTTTATTTGTTCTTTCTTTCTTGTCCCTTAGTACTTTTTTTATTTTTTATTTCATTCATCCCTCCACCATTACTTTTTCCAAATGTTAAGCTTTGGAGATTTTTATTTTTATAATTTATTTATATTACTATATATAAATTATATACTATATTATACTATTTATAAATTTTTCATGTTTAATTCACTGTGCTGACAGAATAACAACACGCCTGTCCACCGTCCACTGTTTTTAACACAAGACACAAAACTTTACAACCACCGATTTCAGTTTTGGGTTTATTTATAGAATAAGTCTACATAAATCATCGTAGGATACACACTTAGTTACAGCTGCGTAGTTTATAGATGGGTTATAACAGAACACTGGTGGATTAAAGATGAGGTATAAACAGAGGAGCTGTGAATTTTTTATTTTTTTTTACACCTCGTCCCTTCGTCACTCTAACAGGGAATTCGACGATAGAAACGCTGAGTCGGCATTTCTGCTCCAGTGTGCTGTACGTTACCGACAGTGCCGGAGGGCGTCACAATGTTATTATTATGTCAGATTTATACATACAGTCGCTTGAGTAAAAACAGGAAAAAAAAAAAAAACTACATGGAATAGCTGCACTCAGCACTCGTGTAAACATGAAGTACGTGGATTAAATGCTCACCTCAGTTCCTCCCTCTATTCTATAATACTCCTAAAAGAGAGTAGCATGTACAATAAACATAAAAAAAAACATGAAACAGGTTTAATACAGGTTTAATACGCAATAATATTTCTCTCCCTCAGCTCACAGGAAGACGAATACATGAAGCTAAAGAAGAAAGACGATGCAGAGAATACTACATTTACAATGTACATGGCTGTCGACCATACATGGTTATTGTGGGAGGATAATAGGATTTGTTCGGTACATAAGATTCATGGAACAAATACACTGAGGAACACTGATAGAACATCAATGTGATGTCAAACAATAAAATTTCAAACAATCGGGGTTTTCAATTAGCACATAAAAAAAAGAATGGACATTTTTTTTAAAAGGCTAAATTGTATAAAAAACGTTTTTCCTGCTTGCTGGCTAAAGGTGTAAAGTTTGCGTATGGATAAAGACAAGATGTGGTAATGGAAACAGATTTTTGGAATATAAAATAACAGGGAGTGTGGTCCAATTAGTACGCTGCCTTCAGGAATTCTGTCGAATTTCATGCAAACAAAATCGGAATGAAAGCTCCAAGCGCTACCTCCACCCCCTCTGACTAACCTCAACCATTTATTCAATCGTGTGAGAATGTTGGGTACACACTATTTAATTACGCTATCTTGCTAAGTATCTTGTTTTTAGACATAGCCACAAGTGGCTAGTTGTTAAGTCAACTGTAAGATCTTTTTTGTATTGCTAAATGCCCAGCTAGCTAGCTAAGACCGCTTGCTAAAAAGAGATGCTGTGATAAAGGATGATGGAAACAGATTTTCCCCAGGTCCCTAAAATGGCATACAACTGTACTAAATATTATATCAAAATAGTACACCACCTGATTGCACACAAAATGTGTAAAAATTCGAAGTCATAAGAAAAGCTATAAGCGCTAACACCACCCCCTGGTCTAACCTTAACCATTCATAATTCTTAGAAATGATCAATCGTATACACTAAGTGTGTTGGATTCACACTATTTATTATGCTAGTATCTTCTTTTTGGACGTAGCCACAAGCAGGGGCTAGTTCTTAAGTCAACTGTAAGAGTTTTGTTGTATTGCTAAACGCAAAGCTAGCTAGCTAAGAATGCTCGTTAAAAAGTGATAAAGGTTTTTTTTTAATTGATGATATTGTTGCTGGCTACATCCCCAAAATTGCATAAAACTGTACTAAATGGTACAGAACAATGGTAGGAATTCTATCGAGTGACAGCGAGATTGTTAGATTTCGTACAAATGAAATAGTCAGAAAAGATAATAAAGGATACCGATGCTAACTCCGCGCCTGAGCCTAACCTCAACCATTTCAAATTCTATTAAATTTCCAGTCACCTGACAGCTGGGGAACATACTAATTGTTAAAGTAGTAACTTGGACGTAGCCACAAGCACTTGCCAGCTGTTAATTTAAGCGGGAAAGCTGCATTGTATTGCTAAATACTAAGCTAGCTAGCTTACAAAGCAAAAATCCATTAGGAAGATCCAACAGAAATGTGATTTTTGAAATAAATCATGATGTAGCTAGATATTCTGTGGTCTCATACTAAATAAGATGTCAATGTAGTACACCACTTTTTCTATATATTCTAGTAGGTTGTCATGGAAACCTAAACTAAATGCTTAGCTAGATAGATAACACCGCTCGCTATATAGCTTGCACCTCAAGTGGCAGACTATTTTGACACATTATTTAGTACAGTGGTGTGTGGATTTGGCTGTGATAATGCCATCTTGTTGCTTCTCTTTAGAATATTTAACGATGGAAACATACGGCCTACACTTTTTTAATTTCAATGACTTTTCGGAAATGTGTTTAAAATTTGTGAAATATTTAAATGGAAAAAGTGGCTACTGTTATTTGGTTATGAAGTGAAAAAACCGAGCTTGCAAGATTGAATTTCTTTCCCAATGAAGAGGTTAACCTACACACACACACACACACACACACACACACACTCTGTTCCACTGCCTGTACTAGCAGGCTTGGTTATTTTTTCGATTGAGAAAACAATTCAATCTCAGCTGTGATTTTCAGGAAGAGTGCGTGTTTGAGCGAGTTCTGCTGACAACCTGTGATATAGCGGCGGTTCCGTGTAGAACATTCTGCTTTTTGAGATTTCAATTGGATTTGGTGCTCCAGGAGAAGGGTCGGGATGAGTAAGTGTTTTGCTGAGTGTTTTTGGTGTGTGTGTGCGTAATGCCCATGAACATTGCTGTAAAACCACTAGTTATAGCAGAAATTAAAGAGATGGTTTGGTGAAAAATCAAACTTACCCAATTTTCCCCTTTATCTCATGTAATTTGTCAGGTACGACATGTTTGGCAAAATCTTCATTCACAAAATCTTCATTGACTTGCTTCAAACAACATTAAGCTACGTAAACAAGTTTTTAAATAAACTATTTTGTAAAGTAAGAACTATATTATCCCCATTATATTCAATTAGGCCCTACCTCTTAAAGTTTGAAGGTGGGATTGTAGCGGAAAGCTGGAAGCTATGCCAACAATATAATATATTATAATATAATATAATATAATATAATTCCACTTTTTAACTTAAACATGTAAATACAGACTATCCTTGCTATTTTACAAAATCCTTTATTTAAAAAAATGTGATTACGGAGCTTAACAGTGTCGTTTGAAGCAACTACAGAAGGAAACTTGTCTCAACATATCTCAACTGATCGACTACATTTGGATTAAGCGGAAAATTACGTAAAATAAAATTTTTGGCTGTACATTTCCTTTAAGATCCTACAGAGGTACATTAGATTCAGGTTCATTAATTAATTCAACGCTGATCACTTGCTTGAATTGACAGATTAAGTTTTGATTTTTGATCAAATTGAATATTGTGTGTGTGTGTATGTGGGTGGTGGTTTTACAGCAAACATGTCTGATCATAATTAAAAGCTGTATATAAAAGAGAAGGACTGATGTGTAAATGAGAAAGAAATGGTCAGCAAGACTTTAAAAAAAAAAAAAGACAAGAAAATGACATACAAACGGCCAGCAAACAATACAAGCAGATGAATGTGCATTAAATAAAACGCGTGATAAAGCACGGACATTAACTCCTAAAACGTCACCCTTCACTTAAAATGGCTCTGTATGTGTATAATTAATACCATTAATTTAAAAGAAATCCAATAATATAAAGCAGTAAAGATATTAATACACTTTAACACATTCTATGGCTTACCTATGGCATCTCTCTCTATGGCTTTCAATACAAGATTTACATAGTTTAATAATATTTCTGGATTCACTCTGTAGTCAGAATTAAATTAAAAACATAACTTTTTCTGTACTTATTACAGATTTTTAATGCAGGCCAGAGAGTTATTTGCGTTATTTGCAGCACTAATAATCCCGCAGGTGGTTATTTTATTACGCTCTGATATACTTTCTCTTACAGGAGGACTGGACTAAAGGCATGTATACGAAATTTCAACATAAATTAGGAATAAGTTTCTGCAATTAAGAAGGATAATTGTTAAGAGTTACATTCAAATGTAATCAAAGCTTCATCTACAAACTGAACCTGAACCAATCCCAACATTCGGTCCCAGAAATGAAATATTACCAATTAATTTATGACAAAAACTCTCATATATACACTCGTAGTGAAAGGTTTGGACACTAGACTGAATCTATATTTTTCATTGTCTTAAAGACATTTTTATAAAGGCTTATGATTGAAATTTGTTTCTATGACAAATGTAAATAGTGAAGTTAACGTCTGTGTACATTTATTTCTGAATCTAAATGTATGTTTTACTTTAAATTAAATTGTTCCCCCAAACGAGTAGTTCATTATTTAGAGTGTTAGGAGAAGCAGAACAACAAGTGGATCGGCCTATTTGGGAAGTTTAAGAAAAGCCTCCTGTGTGAAGCTCCCTCATGAAGCTGGTTGAGAAGATGGTGAGAGTGTGCAAAGCTTCATCAGGAACACTATTTAACAATTTCACATAGAAACTAGTTTTGAATTTGTTGAACACTTTTCTTGGTCACTGCATAATTCCATATGTGTTATTTCATAGTGTTCATGTCTTCATTATTATTCTAAACTAGTAAAAAATGAAGAAAACACTTCTATGAGCTTTTAACTGGTAGTCTATAAGAACAGAGCTCTCGCTAAATTACATTAGCAAAGAATTGGCATAATTTGTTTTTTTCAAAGAGCTTTTTATCCCTGCAAAGTGTAAAAAGTCAAGTGTAACTGTTTACTTATGAGGCAGCGTGTCGTCTGTGGGTGAATGTGGACATTTAACCCGATCTCACACAGGAATTCTACCGGGGAAGACTGATTTTCTTGGATTTGATATGAATGAAGTCATAAGAAAAGCACAGGGTTGCCATGTCTGCAGTTTTTTCCACAAAACTGCGCTACTTTTGACTTGCTGGATAGCTATTGTTAGGCTAACTTATAATGTGTATTGCATCAGGCTAATGTAAAATAGCTTAGCACAAGATTCAACTGTGTTGTTGATATTAAGACCAGTTTCATGCCCAATTTGTGGAAATTCTAACAAGTGAGAGCGATTCATTGGATTTCATATGAAGGAATAAGAAAGCTACAACGGCTAACTCCACTCTTCACATTAATCGTTTGTAACTTTTTTGAATTCTTAATCATTTGCAATTATGAGACCATATTAAGATTTTACAAACTCCAAACAATAATTAGATTACTAAGATACTTGGCCTGGATTTGCTATTTCACAGGAACAGCTAATGTTGCAAAACACGAATGACCATTAGGCTAGTAGTGGCTAATTAGTATTATGGAAACACATTGTTAAATATACTTTCTTCTTTAGTTTTCAGCAAATTGTGAGCAATTTAATTTCATTTTACATGAATAAAATCATTTTTAAAAAAGAAGCTACAACTACCAAACCCACCCCTTAAGAAAGTTTACAACTTTTTGAGGTCATTTTAAGATATTACAAATGGCAATCCTAAACAATAATTGTTTTTTGAAGGCTAACAAGTAACTAAAAGCTAGTAGTGGTCAGTTAGCGTTATTCACACATATTATACAATTCATAAGATAAAGTGCAAATGCTAACCCCGCCCATAACCTTAACTGTTGTAACTTTTTATACGAATTATGTCAGATTTGCAAGCGTGAGACCATGTTGGTTATCTATTAGCTTTCATTTATTTGTTTGCCACATTAGCTTGGGTGTTTGGGTAATGTTTTCCTATAACCGCAATATCCTTGCATGAGATTTGATTGTCTTCTTGATGTGCGTCAGTATTCAACCCTATTTCACTCAAAATTCTAATTGTTGCTAACAAGCGAGACCAATTTAGTTGGATTTCATGCTAATAAAGTCATAAGAAAAGCTAAACCCGATTACCTCAGCCCTTACGCTAACCGTAACCATTCATAACTTTACACACAATGTAAATTTGAAATGTGAAAACATATTAAGCTTAGTAACCAAGGAATGAAAGCTATAGTGAGGTGCTGATAGCATTGTGCAAACAGAACGGTAGTAATGGGCAGTTAGCATTAAGTATTATGCAGTTAGCATTATATCTCCTTTTGTTTTCATTTATTCGTCAGCCACATTAGCATGTTTGCACAAAAAGAGCATTTGCAATCCTAATATCTTGGAAAGAGGAAAAAAAAAAGTTGTGCTGCAGTGCCTTTCGGCTAAAGTTTAACACAAGGGCACTCTCGCTTACACATTCCCTTCCAATTGAAAAGACGCTCTTCTGTTTCGTTTCACAAGACCGAGCTAGCTTGATGGAATTCCTTTCCTCCTTTCTGATTCGAAAGTTAATCAGCTTTTGCTTTTGCCCGGCTCCTCGCCCATAAGGAGCTCCGAACAAGTTATTATCCTTCCACACTGCAAATCCTCTGCAGATGCAATCTGAAAAATTCTCCCGAGGCCTCGACGACACAGCCGAGCGAATGTGATGGCGTGCAAACAAGACAAGGCTTTAGTCAACCTTTTCAAAAAATATATAAAAAAATCATCATCAACCTCATCAATTTATGAGGTTTAACGTGTTGCCGAGATGTTGCAGGATGTTGTAAATACATGGGAATTAACGCTTAACGCATGTGAGCTCCATTTCTCACAAATTTTAAATGTCATTCAAGCACTTGGGCAGAGTAATGAGTCAGAGTCTCTCTCATTTTAAAATATCAGGCCCATTTTCCATGCTCATGTCCTGATTTTGCTGAGTAACAGATGTCCCCTAGAATTTTTGTTCACTTCTTCACTTGAATAATCAACTATTGTTATACAACATAATAGTTAGCTAACTATTAATTAGCTAACCTAACCACCTACCCAAATGCCTCACTGAGTAGTTAGCCTAGCTAATGTTAACGATATGTCACCAGCAGTAGCTGTCTGATGTTAAGGAGCTAGTAAAGTTCATTAGCAATCCATCTAGCTAGCTAACATTAAGTACACTATTTTATTTTGTTATTAAAACCAGGAGCCAAGTTAGCTAGCAAACTAACTAACATTAGGATAATTATTATATCATGTATAAAACCAGGTGCCAAATTCGCTAGCAAGCTTGCAAGCATTAGGATAATTATTATATTGTGTATAAAACCAGGAGCTAAGTTTTCTAGCTAACTAGCTAACATTAGGTAAACAATTTTATTCTCTAATTAAAACCAAGAGCCAAGTTTGAGCTAGCAAATGTAACTTATAATATGTAATTAAAACCAGAAGCCAAAGACGCTAGCTAGCTAATGTGAGGTAAACTCTACCTTGTTCACCCGGGGAAAATAAGGATGTGCTTTGCAGTGCTAGCATTAGCCTTGCTGTTAACAAAGATATTCAGCGCTGTTTCTATAGAGTTGAACAGTGTAAGAGCGGCCAGTGTGTTATGAGGTGTCTTTCCAATTACAATGCTAACTACACGCTAGTCTACTTATCAACAGACAAAGCACATTTCTATCATTTCTATAGAAAGAGCTGTTTGGTTAAGGACATACAGGAGAGCGAGATTGATGAGAGAAAGCTAATCATCACTCCATTTCGATGAAAAGCTTTACCAACAACAGCTGAGGTCACTGTTTGGTCTTAGAGAAACCAATTACGGGTGAAATGGGCTTCTTTGAGTGAAAATGGAGCTGCAGTGGCAGCGATCGACTCTATAAAGCCGCGTTCTCACGCTGAAGAGAACCGCTCAGGACCAAGCAAATGCTTTCTTTTGTTCAGAGGGACTTTAATGTCCATTACAAGATAAAGACATATAAAGGTCTACACCAATACACAGAGAGAGAGAGAGACATAGGGAGAAAGAAAGAAAGGGACAAAGGGAGTGAGAGAAAGGTTTAAGAGCTTCCAGTTACTAAATCTAGAACCACGCCATGCTTTCCCACCGCAATAACGGTTTGGTTCGAGCTCCAAAATGCTGCTGGTCTGTAACGTACGGAAGCACGAGAAATTATCACACTGGGGAGGTCGACATTTTCTGATAGCTCACGAGTTGTGAGGCGTTCGGTTAGCGCTTGATGCTAAGTGTAATTACAGTGTAATTTTAGTCTCTTTTTGATAATTCACCAACACATCTGAGGAAAATGTTGATATTCCTGACGATTTTGTGTCGTTTCCACCGTCACTTTACATTGTATAAAAGATTTAATGGCTGCATGATAGCTAGCTAAATCATTAGCCTCAATCATAAGCTAGTTCATGCTCGGCTCTGTGTTACCCAGTTGCCTAGCAACAGTGTTCTCATGACTTTAACCAGCTAAGTAATAGTTAAGGGTTCTTAGTTTCCTAAAGGGGTTCTTACTCAAAACCCTTTCTGATAGGGAAACACTCTGTTGTAGGTTACTACATAGAACCAAGAGGGACAACTGAAGAACCCCTAAGGGTTCTAGAGTTGACCTATTGTGTCAGAATTAACCGAAAACAATTTGCTCTTTGCGATCGTAGCTGCCTATTTGCTCCAAAAAAACATCAGTCTTATTCAGTTTCGGCTGGTTCAGCAGCTGTGTATAGGAACCAAAAAATACGAAAATATCTTTCACAGTAGGGGGATAAAACGAAGCATAACACTGTCCTCACTCAAATTGGTAATCGCTAATGGTGGCTCAGCCTCTTGTCGCTGTAAATCGTTTTTTTGTAAATATATATTTGTATCTGATCCCGCACTAAGCATCATTACACACACACACACCGACATTTTATAATGAATGCTAAATGGTGTTAGCGTTAGGTCTGTAACAAAGTGACGGCAATGGCCACACACTGCAGATCAGATCAGATCTTTACCTTCACTACTCTTTCTGTCTCTCTCAGGTTAAGGGAGATGTCACTGTGCTCTGCTGGTGCGGCAAATCGCCTCAGGGAGACTCGTCCCTCCGAACCCTTAATGCCACCGTCAATTTCTCTTTTTCCCCAGAAAAAAAGAGAAATCTATCATTTCAAAAGAGAGTTTTGTACAATTTGACACCTAACGCTTGCCGTCTTGTCGAAGAATTCTTTGGATAGTTAAGGGTTCTTAGCTTCCTAAAGGGATTCTTAGTGAAAACCCTTTCGAATAGAGAAACACTGTTGTAGGGTTCTACATAAAACCTTTAAGAGTTCCCCCAGAGAGATAACTGAAGAACACTTAAGGGTTCTGGATTTGCCTGGATGTGTGTGAGCGTTTCTTTCCAAGATCCAGACAAGCTTTCAAAACCAACACGATCTCACGACTAGCAAATTAGCAAATCATTTTTTTTCCTGGACCAGGAAATGGTGTGTAAGGTTCTGATTGGTTAAGGTTACGATAAGAGTCAGTGTTAGCGCTATAAATACTTTATTCCGATCAAATCCAACTCTCGCTCACATTTTCCACGAGATTTGAGATTGGGTTGTTTGAAAAAACTGCTAGCGTGCTCGATAGTTAACAAATTAAGCTATTTAGCATAATTTCTATAGAGTTAAATCTCAGCCTCAGCCCTTGTGAAGTTGATGGAGCGTGTGAAGAAAACGAGTACAAGAAGAAGAAAAAAACACCACAGATCTCAGGCAGTATCTTAGCATCAAATTACAATGCTAACCATATGTTTGCATATTTATCTACAGAAAGAGTCGGTTGGTTCAGTTCATACAGGGAAAAAAGCTCAACTGCTAAACGTCACTCCGTTTAGATGGAACGCTTTAACAACAGCTGAGGTCACTGTCTGGTCTTTAGAGAAACCAATTACAGGTAAAATGGGCTTTTTCAAGTAAAAATTGAGCTGCGGTTGCAGTGATCGACTCCATAAAGCCGCGTTTTCACACAGATCTACTGCAAACACGGCGTTCATCTTTCCAAAAGACGGCAATAATCCCTAAACTTAATATTTAAGTGCGATAAGGACTGGGTTGTGTCGTTTGTGGTTGAAGAGTGGGGATTCAAAATCAGATAAGGATCTTTAATTATATGTTTTGATGCTAAGAAATGGAGGAGTGGATTACACCACGGATTAGCTCAAATAAATCTGACTTATGCTGCATTCAAGACAACTTTGAACTCTGTTTTTTTTTCCGACTATCAACCTTAACTGTTTAAGGTCAGAAAAAATAGACATTCACAGTAAACTAGTGCTTGTTTGGCTTCTGTGTGGATATAAAAAGCTCTCAAATATCTTTTCAAAATGCCCAGGAGAGTTGTTTGGTTAGTGCTTCATTTATTTTAAAAGTGGTGTACGATGTAGATTATGGTAATTCACCATTAATAGCGCTGCAAAAAACATGAAAGCGTTCGGTTGAACAAAAATCTTGAACAAAAATGAATGAACCTTTCAATTATCCAAATATCCTACTGTATTTAGCGAATTTTTAAGCGTATCAGTCTGCTTGAGAGTCTGCTTAAAAGGCCTAAAACATGCTACTATGTCTTGTTCTTACTCAATGAGGGCGCCGCCATGTTGAAATGACATCACAGAATTAAAACTCAAAATAAAAAGAGCTCTTGAGAAATCCAGACCTTTCAAATGGGAATTACAAGAAATTCCTAGTTTCTCCATTGGTGAGGAATGCAGCAATATTCTAACAAAAATCAAGAAAGTGCTTGCGTATGCTAGCTGTCACTAATTGGAGTAGATTCTTGCTTGTGTTCGTCGTTTTTTTTGTTAATTTATTTCCATTTCAGGGCTGAAAGACATTGGTTAGGACGTTT
>JAOUQW010000047.1:3744895-3756246 GCA_028565825.1 Olivaichthys viedmensis | reverse complement strand
GGTGGTGGAGAGCCGCTGTCTAACACGTCGCTCCAAAATCTCCCACAGGTGTTCAATTGGGTTGAGAATCTGGTGACGGTGAAGGCCAGAGCATCTGATTTACATCGTTTATATACTCATCAAACCGTTTAGTGACCCCTCGTGACCTGTGGATGCACTCATTTATTCAGGGTTTTTCCTTTCAACTGTCCCGTCTGTAGATCAAGATCACAGGATTTGGTGCACCGCTGACCAGATATTATTTGGGTGATGGTCCATACTCATCACAGCAGTGACACTGACATGGTGGTGTGTGTGGTGCTGGCACGAGTTTATTGGGTGCAGCAGATAATATCCTGTCATTGGTGGTCCTATAGTGGTTCCTTTCCACTGATGGATATGGTTGAAATGGGCTGATACATTATGCAGAGCAACAGATGGGCTACAGCTACAACAAAATAAATACACCTCCAAATTCACCTATATAGCAGGTGTATTTGAGAAAATGGTAGATGAACCTAATAAACTGGCAACTCGGTGTACGTTGACTGATTTTGAAAGCTTATTTCTGTGTTTTAAAAAAAGGGAGACAGATATATCCAAGTATTCTGTAGTGGTTCTCTGATCATCAGTAGGCTTTAACCGAAGTTAAAAGGAGTTTTTAACACATCCTGAAGCGAGTGTGTGAATAGCGTAACCTTAGAAATTAAGTTCAGCAAAGCGAGAACGGAGCCTGTCTCGTGCAGTGAAAGAGACGAATAATGGCTCTGACACATCATGGATAACACACACACACACACACTCTCTCTCCTCAAATATGAGAACTTCTTAGAGAGAGAAGCCAAAAGAGGCCTTTTTCCCTATTTTCAGTGAGAGCCCTGCTGTCAGATTTAAGATGGTAATAATGGAATCTCACAGCGAGCCCTTGGAGAAAGTTTGACTCACCAGAGAGACGAGAGGAATACGAATTAGCAGAGTGGGAGTTTTACACACACACACACACACACACAGAGATCCCACACTATCAGTCTGAAAGCTGGACAGATGATTGACGAAATGGTGCGTCTCAAAACAGCGTTCAAACACAAGATAAAATGAAGACAATACAATGTCTAGCCGATTTACAAACACTGCAGTGCTGCTACACTGTGTGTGTGTGTGTGTGTGTGTGTGTGTATTCGCAGGAACCCACCGCCTTTGTAGCATTGCTTTTCTTTGCTTTTCTGCCACCACGGGAGCAGATTAAGGTTACTCACGCCTCACTTCATCTGAACAACTCTCATTCATCGGCCTGGACGGGAACCGGAGGAATAGCGCAAAGTCTCAATAGCCGAGCACAAGCTGGGTTTCCTCCGCTCCGGGCACACAGACGCTGTCTGATTTTTTTTTTTTTAGAATGCGAAGGAAAATAACACGTTTCTTTAGAGTCATGACAAAAGACGCATGACTTCCTAAGGAGATTTAGCTCCGGAGGTCAAACCCGGACGCAAAGAAGAGTAAAGCAGTATCACACACACGCTATTCTATTTCTTTATATGTGATTTCTAACCACAAATAGTGTTTGAAGGAATTTAGCCAGCTTCCCTCAGGCAATTCTGTGCACAACAACCTTTCGGTGAACAATTAGTTGTGACTCTGTAAAAAAATTGTACCTAAAGTTACTAAAAGTGCCTAATTTGTAGATTTGGTAGAACATGGAATGCTAATGATAATCAATTGCCGGCTTCTTAATTTGTAGATTTGGCATGCTATGGTAATGCTAATCAATTGTACATTTGGTGTGGCATGCTAATGCTAATCAAGCATCACCTTCTCAGTATCTTTTAGCATGGCATGCTTAATCAATTGTCACCTTCCTAGTAGCATGTAGCATGGCAGATTTCACATTCCAGGATTATAATCCATGCAGATAAGTTTGGCTCATTTAGCACTGCGCCTGAATGTCTTTATTACTGTTTCTCCCTTTCTTTGCCCTTTCTCGATTACCTTCAGTTGGCATCTGTCTGTCTCTCATTATTCCTCTATTTCATCCCTTCTTCTCCCTGTTTCTACCCCTATGTCTTTGTCTTAATCTCTCTCTCTTAGTTTCTGTGATTTGACATCAGAGTGTCCATCACTCTTTTTTATTCTCTCTTCACATCTCTTTGATTTTCTCTCTTTCTGTCTCTTTTTCGCCATGCCTGTCTCTCTCCCTCTATGTCTGTCTCTTTTTTCTCATTCTTTTTGTCTCTGTCCTTGCTCCCCTTTCTTTGGCTTTCTCTTCATCCTGCTCTGCCTCTCCCTCCCTCATTCTCTCTCTCTCTTCGTCCCTCTGTTTTATTGCCTGGCAGAGCGTTGTGTGGTGCTGAATGCAGAACAGCGGAACCAGACGACATGGAGTCTGTGAATGTAAACAGCTGATGCTCCATCCAGCCGTAACACACTGGCACGCTCGTCCTCACCACTTGTGCGTCTTTCCCTCCACTCCTTTCTTTTTCCCATTTCCGCTTCTTTAATGCCACATCCACCAGCTAAATCTTCTTTGAATTAACTTTGGGAAAAAAGATCTCATTGGTTGTAAAACAGTGAAGAAGAACGAGGGAGCAGGGAGGAAGGGTGAGAACTAGGGGAGAAAGAGAGGAAAGTGGGGAAGGTTGTTCAGCTGGAGGAATTGAAACAAAAAGCACACATTTCCCTGTGGAAAATGAGGGGAAGTGAATGGAGATGACAAAATGCCAAGAGTGAAACAAACAATCATACCCGCTCTCTTTCTGTTAGCATCAGGTACATTCATTTCTACTCAGGTTTATAGACTAAATTCTGGAATACTTATAATCAGACAGGTTTCAAAAGACAAAAAAGGATCATACCAAAGCCTCTTACGCTGCAGATTTTGTAATAATGTATATCAGGGCTGTCAAATTCCTTTAACAGGTTTGCATTTAAATTTTAATTACTTACAATATTTAGTAATGAAATGCATTTAAATATTAATGAGTCTATAAGCGATAAACTACACCCTTAGAAAAAAGAGTTATTTGGATATTTAAGGGTTCTTAGAAGCACTCTGTTGTAAGGTTCTACATAAAACCTTTAAGGGTTCCCCTAGACGGACAAGGAGTGTAAGGGGTGTATGGTTTCGTGTCATATAAACCACGGAGGGTAAAAAATTTAAAAAAATTTTTTTATTTGTATTCACACATAGTCATGTTTTGTTGTCGCTGATGTTTAGCCCGATTTTACATTTCTTTAACGACCTGGGATCTGCGTAAAAATTTTCCATCTTCAACTCATCTTCAAGCAAGAATAATGTTTTCATTTAATCCCCTTCAACACACACACACAGTTAGGCCGAATCCCAAATGGCTTCCTATTCACTATATATGCTCCCTACATAGGGTATAACATAGACACTACATAGTGCACTATATGCATAATAGAACTCCATTTGAGATTCACAGAAAAAGAGCCTGTTGGAAATTGTGGCAAGTAAAATCACTTTTAGGACACATACTTCATTTGATTTTATATTTAATTAGAAAATTAATAATTAATAATTGACCCCTGTTTCTACTTCAAGTGAAACTAAAGTCATTTGGCCAAAAACTTTAAAAAACATGTTTTGATAGACTTGCGTTAGGCGGCTAAAAGTAGAACATTGGATTTTAAACATACAAATGTGGATTTTTTTTTTGCATTTGAATACATAAATATTATTACCATTTGAATAGAATTTGAACAGGGAAATTCATTCTGACAGCCCTAATGTGCAAGACTCACTTTGGATGCAGGAGTATTCTAGCATTGGCAGTTTAACAGCCAAAGTCTCACCTGCCATGTGCGAGACCCAGGTTCTCAAAAACACACACCGCTTGGGCAGTGATAGCTTAGTGGTTAAAGTTCTGTGACGAAGTTTGAGAGTTAAAATCCCAGGACTGCCAGAAAGCCTCTGACAGGCTCTTGATCCGGGCCCTTAGCCTTCAACTGCTCAACTATGCTTGGACTGGATTCTGCCTCACTGGATAAAAAGGATCTGCCAAATGACTAAATGTAATGTAGGAGTAGACTATATTAAGAAGGTGATGGAAATGTGATGGCAGCAAAAGCTGCCAAAGCTGAGGAAGAGAGAATGAGAGCAGCAGAGAGATTTAGAACTAAAATGGCAGCCAAATTAATTTGCTCACCAGTTAAATCTACCAGGCTTCAGAGGAATTTGAAGGGAAGACAAGAGAATAAGGAGGAAGCTAAAGCCAAACCTGTTCACACTGCATTCCCGATCTGAACTTCTAACAGTCACTTGGCCACTCAAGCCAAGTTGTAGGAGTTATAACCTGGAGTGACAACCCCAACCCGACCATTCAGAATTATGAAAGGAGAGAATCAGAGAACTAGGGGACTATCTAACTAGAGATTTTTTGAAATCTGGAAAACAGGGAACTATGTAACTAGAGATCTGGGAAAACAGGGACCTAGTGAGCCATGGAATCAAGAAACCAGAGAGTCAGGGACCTAGGTAACCAAAGAACTTGGGAACCAGTTGGCCAATGAAAGCTTTGGCCAATCAAGACAATTTGTAGATGTTCTAAGGTGCAAGAGAAATTTAGTTGGAGTTAAAGCTTTGAGTGATAACCCCCACCCTCATCTTGACATCTAATGCATGATTGGTACACCAAACAACTCAACCTTCTACTAAAGATTTTTGGAACCTGGAAAAACAGAGAACTATGTAACTAGAGCCCTTCAAAAATCAGTGATGGAGGAATAAAAGAATATACAAAACAGTAACACCGCTTGCTGTGTTTCTTCTTCATGCTGAGGCTCATGCTAAGGCTGTTTACACACTTCTTACCTTTCATGCCGAACTTGGATCGCCTGCCATATTTGTTAATGAGGACGAACATGACGAGGAGGAGGACACAGGCAAAGCCAGCCAAGCCCACTGCGATTGACACCTAGAAACACAAACATACACAAACACACACAAACACACTTTAATGCTTTTTTTTTGGATCGGCAGTACCACGTATCATGATCCAAATTATTCAAATTATCCAAAGAAAGTCTCATGGGTGCATGAAAGAAACAATGGGCAATTGATTCAAATTATAGTCACGCCATCTCATATGCAATACACAGCCATAATCAACAGAAATTATACAGATTTATGGAGAAATAAATAATTTTGTTCTCCAGATATAAAGATAAAACATTGCTAAGCTACATCTACAACATGAACTATAAACTCCCACACAAACACATCAGAAGTTGACAAAACTTTGCACTACATAACCAATGCAGAACAATTCAGGGTTGGATTTATTTATTTTTATTCCTAAAGCCTACAGGGCCTCAGTAACACAAAAGCTTGAGGCAGTTGAGGGTATTTTTAGGCCTTTTACATTTAAATTTATTCGTTTGTCAGAAGATTTTTATTCAAAACAGCTTACAAGTGAGGCAAAATTACTCCAAGATTTGGAGTTGACCATTAAGGTCCTTGCTCAGGACCCCAACAGTGGCTATCTTGCAGTCCTCCTGGCCAAATTTTGTGAAAAGGGATGGAAGACTAGGTCATCACCGGCAAGCCCGCATTCTTATCCAAAACACAAAGGTGCAGGTCAAACCCCAGACACCAGAACATAATACTACAAAAAAAAAACTAGAAAGGCATATAATGAGAGATCTACTGGAACCAGAGAACTCTGCGACTAAAGAACTATGAAATCGTCATCTAGAGCATCAGGAATGAAGAAAACAGGGAACGAAGGACCTAGGAAAACAGGGAACTAGGAATTCAAGAAAATATGTAACTAGGGATCTAGGAAGAAACTGGGGAACAGGAAATTAGGGATTTAAATAACTGTGGAGGTAGGGAACAATATAACTAGTTAATTAGGGCTCTTTGAAAAGGGGGCTCTAGGGAATCATTGGAACAAAGGAACAACTAGGGATTCAAGGAACTAAAAGAAGCCAAAAACTAGGGAACTGCAAAACCAGGAAGCCATAAACCTAATGATATGAATTTATTATGGATACCATATAAAATGTGATGAACTTTAAGGTCTTTAGTCACTTTGTGACATGCTACAGTAAAACAAGACAACCTGAGGCCACTTATCCAGACTAAGCTTAGTCAAGAATTTTAATCAAGACTTCGCTTCAATGGTGTAATTTGTTCCAAGACCAGGGCTAAATCTGTGTACAGAATGGCTGAAAGGTCTGAGTCCTGGAGTAATCATGGAGAGAAAAAACCCTGCAATGCAGTAAGTGCTTCATCATCTCTCAGAACGACTGAAATAAGTAAACGTTCAGAACGATAAGGCTAACGGTAACTCACACACACACACACACACACAGTCAGTAGTGTGTGAGAGGATTAGCCTGACTTCCAGGCCATTTCTATAAAGACATTTTCATGCTCTAATCCTTGGCTAAACAAGATTAAAAGAACTTTTCTTTCCACGGTTGATCGAGCAGGAAAGTGGCATGAAACTTTTATTATTCGAATTTTTTCCATAAATGGACTTTTTAATAAGATGCCTGGAATATTCAGATGTAAAATCTGACCAAATAAATTTTCTTCTCATCACTGCGTGTGACTCATAGAAACATTGGAAGATTGGAGAGATGTTCTGCGCAGCCATCTGGATCTTTTTTTTTTGGTCTTTTATGTGTTTTGTATTATCGATGTTGATGCCGTTAACATGAACGCTTTATACCAAACGTATCATATTTCCACTTATTGCAAGCAGAAGCTCTGACGACGCACATAAACACCAGAAAAATCCTTGGTTTAGCAGCTTTAGGACAGCACACATGCATACACGTGTAAATATGTCCTTTAATCGAGCACAAAGACAAACAATCAGCTAAGCTTTCGTCTAAATGCCGCCCTAACAACACAGAATAAAGTGTCAAAATCCCAAGTCAAATAAAAGCAGACAGCGGCCTGCAATAAAGCCGTCCCAGAGGGGGAAAAAAAGTGCTCTCTATAATTAAGACCTCCAGACATTCAGAGGCTCTGCGCTCTGAAGGCATTGCTATTAAAAACCTCCCTAATCTCTAGCTAGCCAATTACAGCACAACTATGAGCTAAATTACATTTTTTAAGAAGCCGTAAAACACACAGGCAACAAAGGGATGATGGGATGAGGAAGAGAAGAATTTTTTTTTTAACAAAGCTGTAAAGAGGATTAAAACAGCTCATGTTCAAAAGGTCCTTGCCGGGTGATTACTGTACCTGGTTGGTTTTTTAAGTCCTGCGAGGCCAAAAAATGGCCATGATGCTTTTTTCCCCTAATTTTCTACCAATTTAGTAACACTAACTCCCCTATCTCCCCTATCGCACAACAGCTACCCAGCTAACAAGGGATATCCCATAATGTTATCAGACTTCCTATTGTGGTCTTCTGGATAACGTTATGTGGAGAACGTTAGAAAGACGTTCTGGTAACTTTATGAATGCTACAGCCAGGTCCTGACATTGCATTTTCGACATTAAGATGACATTTAGTCTGTTTTACAAATTTTAAGTTTTATAGTAGCAATAGGGGATTTTTTTAAAAACATTGTGAGGACATCAGAAAGAATGTTCTTTGTACCGTTTACTGGAAAATTATGTATTTATAATGACTTTATTTTTATTACTTTGTTAGCTGGGTAACAGACTCCTCACAATTGGCTGCAATCGTGTATGTACGGCTGAAATTGTAATTTTATGAATTTTAAAATGTTTGCAAATTCATTGTCAATTTTGTATATCTGCAAATTGATACATGAATTTGCTTCTCATGTGACTTTGTGTGAGTTTGTAGCTGCAACCCGTAAAAATCTTTTTTCCAGTCCTGCCCCCTTAGCGCTCTGCAGCCATCCACTTTGCTCCACCCTTCAGAACATTACAACAGTGAGACGTTTCGTAATGACAACATTAACAACAGACGTATAAATTAGCTGTAATATGAGGTTTGTACTTGTGAAACAATTAAAATTGGATTACAATCTCAATTGCAGATTTATGAATCTGAATATGGATTTGCGATTCGTTAAATTTTGATCTCATCATTGCATTTTTTGTACAAATCCTTTTGACAGGGAAATAGCTCCATAGTCTCAGCTGTTCCTTGTCATATTACATACAACTGGAAACTATCCTATACAATTTCTGGATTTCTCCGGTCCCAGCACACCTGATCCAGCTGCTCAGCTAATTATCAGGCCCTGTGTGAGCTGCATCAGGTGCTGGTAGGAGACAAAACTTGAAACTGTGCAGGACTGGAGCTGCTTTATGCGATGAGTGCCATCATCCCTACTGCTTTCAACCAATAATAACACACTGTTATGGATTTATATTAATGAAGAATTAATTTGACTATAAAGATTGTGTTAGTTTTTGCTGAAATAAAATCAGTTTTGGTCAAACCCAGAACAAATCTTATTCCAAAATCATAAATAATAATTTAGAATCAGTGTTTACTCAGAGTCGACCCTCACCCCGAACGTGTCCTCTTCAGGCCGGTGTGTAACGGCGATGGTGGGCGTCAGACTCGGACTCACAGGAGAATGAGCAGAGGGGTGAACTGTGAACAGAGACACAGAGACACACAGAGACACAGAGACACACAGATCACAAAACTGCAATAATAGAATATGTTTTTGTACGTCTGGCTATTGGAACAATGGAATTCCATTTACAGCATCAATAAAGGATCAGTCTATCAATCTGTCTGTCTGTCTGTCCTCCTGTCTGTCCATCTATCAGTCTGTCTATCCTCCAGTCTGTCTATCTATCAGTCTGTCTGCCTGTCCTCCTGTCTGTCCATCTATCAGTCTGTCTATCCTCCAGTCTGCCCATCTATCAGTCTGTCTGTCCATCTATCAGACTGTCTGTCCTCCTATCTGTCCATCTATCAGTCTGTCTGTCCTCCAGTCTGTCTATCTATCAGTCTGTCTGCCTGCCCTCCTGTCTGTCCATCTATCAGTCTGTCTGCCTGCCCTCCTGTCTGTCCATCTATCAGTCTGTCTGTCCTCCTGTCTGTCCATCTATCAGTCTGTATGTCCATCTATCAGACTGTCTGTCCTCCTGTCTGTGTGCCTATTTTTCTGTCTGTCTGTCTGTCTGTCTGTCTATCTACCTGTGCATCTATCAATCTGTCTATCTACCTGCCCGCTCATCTGTCTGTCTACCTATCTATCTATCTATCTGTCTGTCTGTCTGTCTATCTGCTCATCTGTCTGTCCACCTGTCTATCTATCTGTCTGTCTATCTGTCTGTCTGTCTGTCTGTCTGTCTGTCTGTCTATCTATCAGGTTGAGCCAGAATGGTTACACTTGTTATTACATTAACCAAGCACTAATGTTTATCCCTTGTTTTTGATATTTATTCTAAAATCAATTACACAATAACACACACTGGCTTACTGACATTTTTTAAGCCTAAAATTATGTTATTTATCATCTGTTGTAACTGTAAAGAATGTAAAAAATACACAGAGCAGATCCGCACTCACCGTACTCCACATAGTCTCCTGGGAATAAAGAAAAAAAAGAGCTCTCAGAATATCATATTAATAACGACACATCACTCTCACAGAGTACAAACAAAAGACTCGTGAGAATTAATTTAATTATGTCACATTATTAACCTTTTCACACTTTTGTAAATGTTCATCTCACATCTTTATGATTATTTATATACTACTTAATAACAGCGTACAGCACAGAACGGCTGATGATGATCCAGATATGGCATCATCCCGAGCCGTGTGGTCCTAAATTTATCCCTGAACCTGTCACACTCTCTGCTTCAGTGTTCTAGAGATATTCTGGTGCTCCTGCTTTAGTTCTCAGGCTAATCATAGCGAACATAGCGAACACCTTCCTTCTACTGACCTGAGAGCCTTCAGAGGAAATATGGAGCAGCAGTTTTTTGAGGAGGCAATTCAAACGCGATCCAAATAATTTTTTACATCCAGTAGCAGTCAGTCACTCTCAGTGGTTCAGCCGAAACGGAAATGTAGTCAAACAGCCGGGACATGTTTGGTGTCTGAGGTTTGCACCTTTAGTTTGGCTAATATTTCTAGTAAGCTACCAGTTCAGCATTGTGCAAACTGCACACCAGAATCATCACACACTCGCTTTAAAAGACATTGTTTGTCTCAGTAACACCATTTGTACATAAACAGGTTAGAAAAAGTCTGTATAAAAAAAAGTCTGTATAAAAAACACAAATATACAAATCAAACTGGAATTACATTATCATCCGAATCATTTCTAACGTACAATTCCGCCTCCTACCTGAGTCTGAGTCTGATGCTGGTGCGGAGTGACACCAAGAAAGTGATTCGGCTTCATGATGGACTCTTTTTAGCTCGGAGACGTCCTTTTGTCCATTTTTATAGATAAAAAAGCCATTTAAGATGTGTGTGTGATGATTTAAACATGCAGTTTGCACAACGCTAAACTGGTAGTTATGAGCCTCCATTACTTGTCAGCATCATTAGCCTCATAATATTGTGTAGATTTTAGATTTTTGGCCAGACTATCGCTTTAAGGCTAACAAGTAATAATGGTTTAAAGCAGAAGGATGAAAAATTTCTTCATAGATTATACTGTACATTAATAATCTTTACATAAAAATAGCCTGTAATTTAAATATAAATATTCTCTACCAATTATTTTTGTTAGCAGTAGTCATTTATTTGTTGTTGTCTTTGTGTTAATGTTCTGTAATGCTGTAATGCTTGTAAAAAAAAAAAAAAAAGTTAAACGTACTGTATATAAGAGAGATATTTTTTACCATCAAACGGCGCTCCCATGAAGTGGGCGTTGACCATTTTGGTTGTCCTGCCCAGGACGTTGTGAGCCTCCAGTGTGTAGTTGCCGTTGTTGTGGTGGGTGGGGTTTTTGAAGATGAGGCAGCCCTCAAGGGTGTCCTGATAAACCTCTGCCTCCATGCGGATGTACTCGGTCTGCGGCAGCTCGGCGTCTCGGTAGATGACGCGCACGGTGGGGAGCGGCTGGCCTCGGACGATAAACATCATACACGTATCGTGGAATTTGTCGGTGCTCTCGAAGCTTATGATGGTGGGAGGGACTGCGTACAAGATGGAAAAATAGGATTGTTAAAATAGGAACACATCGTTCATGTCTACAGCTCATTAAAGGAGAGACGGAAAGAGGAGCAAAAATTTAATTATTAATTTTCTATATTCCTATTGCACTTACACACACACACTCTCCCTCACACACACACTCTCCCTCACACACACACTCTCCGAGAAATACCGTTTTTGACATGGTTTTGCAAAATGGGCCTTGAATAAGCGTTCTTCCTCTCTGAGCACAGGATCTTACATGAAAGGGTATACAACATAACAATACACTGCTCGGCTTCTTGT
>JAOUQW010000047.1:3723023-3733077 GCA_028565825.1 Olivaichthys viedmensis | reverse complement strand
CTATAGCAACAACTCATTCACAGGGACTTGTACGGCGGACGCTCACATCATTTAAACCCAACAATAAACGCATTAAACAGAAAAGTGTTGTTATTGAACAGAGAAAAGCGTATAATGGTTGCTATGGTGAGGCTTTCTGTAAGGAGAAGATGTATTGAACATTTATGGAAGGAGACTCCGGTGTCAGCGCTTTGTAACAGTCGGAGGTGAAGCTGTTCCTTTAAGTTTTCTGCCATGGGAAAGTCTTCAGGACAGAGGAGTTTGTGCTTTGTGGTTTATCAGGAACACAACAAGCTGCATTTAAAAAAATATTGTTAACTTAAAGAGAGAGAGAAAAAAGAGAGAGGCTAGTGAGGGAACAACTGTTTATAGCTGTTAGAACGTAAGTGAGAACAGGAACTAACCCGTTTCAGACGTTACACAACATTAAATGTGACTATTGTCACGCACACAAAACCAGGGCAGGACCACAATTCCCAGAATCCCCCGCACGGCACGAACGAGACACTTCTGCGTTCAAGTTCGCCGCTCTTCTAACAAAAGGCGCTTCCTCCCAATCACACGCAAACATGCAGACCTGAGAGCGATCACACTTCCCCTTTATAAGCCTCAGTGGAAGAGAGCTTCAGTGCTGAGTATTGCTCCGATATACATGGACATATAACGCCTTTCCCGGACTGACTTCTCGAAAACGACCTTGCTTCTGGATTTAGGATTTCCGATATTGCCTTTACCCCCTGGACCCCGTCAGCACATCGCCCGACCTTCTGCCTGTCCCCCGACTACGCCTTTGCCTAATCCCCTATTGTTAGCTGCAGTCTGTCTCCTCGCCCACAGCCCGCGCTTGCATCCGCCCACCCAGCAGCCTGACAACTATAAACGGATAAAAAGTATGATGTGTCGTTCTTTAATAAATAAAAATGTGTAATGATTGATAAACTGCTGTGGTATAAGAGGAATAAAACACTTGGGGACGTGCTGAAAATAATCAACTCCGAGGTGGTAACAGTAACTCCACTTCATCACACCACCCCGTCACTCAGTATTTTACGAGAACTGCACGTCCCCAAGTGTTTTATTCCTTACTTATTAAATTTATTTAAGTAGTCTGACAGCACTAATCAGGCACTGATTTGTAAATGTAGCTTGGAAAGCATGTAACATTGAACATTGTAAAGACACAATTCATAACATTACTGATTACTTTCAACGGGAAAATACATAACTCCACGCATAAACCAGCTGGTGTAAGTGTACAAATCTGAGGAAACTGTGCTGATTGTAAACCATCATGGGGGTGTAACAGCATATAAAATACAGGTGTAGTAAATGACATCTGGGAAATATTAACGAGTTAATGGAGGTGGGTGGGGATCCAGTTCAATACTGTAATAATAAGATATTAGATAAGACAGGATAAACATATTACAGTGTTTGGTGGGCGAGAAATGACTCAAAGGCTCAGAGCTCATTTAGGAACTAGTTTTTTGTTTTATTGAAGTTACGCATGCTTGAGGCAAAATCTGTAAAAAAAATAAAGAAAATAAAAAATGAAAGAAAAAGCTATGCACCACGCAATAAACTCAATCAAAGTGAATAACGAAAGCCGCATAATAACATGTAATCTACAACACAAAGCAAGTGAGTCATAATGTCACAAAGGAACATGAGAACGGCACCAAAACAACTACCTTCAGGGGAAAAAGCTCAAAGGACACAAACGATAACGAAACACGAGTGTTTGCAAAATAACGTTATGCAAAGCAGGCTGGGACTTTTATAGTCAATAACGGAGCAGCAGCATGTGCTAAAAGCACTCGCCCCTGGCCATACAATAAAACAAACATAATAAGACATAACAGATACGACAGCGACTCTAGAAAATATAAGTAAAGTATTCCTGCCTTGTTTGCTGTTCTTTTTCCAGAAAACCACAACCTCAAGTTTATACTGTGCAGCTCGGTTTCTGTCATTATGAAGGATAAAATCGACCACATTGTTGAAAAAACTGACTGATGGAACATGTGTTTCAGCCAAAGCTCTGAATTTAAAAGATCAATATTTAAACCAGATTTCAACATAACACACATGGATGCAATTCAGGATGATGGCAAAGAGAAATGAGAGTTTCAATGAAGGGAAACAGATAAGAGAGGAGAAGAATGAATGACAGAGCACAGAAAGAAAAGAGAGAGAATAGAGATTTGCCCAGAGAGCATGAAAGTTTCCTTTATCAGGAATTTGTCCTGGCAACATTTTTTTTAGGCAGATTCACACCAAAAGCGTTTCTGAAATGGTTAATAACTCTAGCTTTCTGAATGGTTTCTACCTAGAACCATTTGTTCCAAAAGATAAAGAGAAACACTATGTTGTAGGGTTCTAAATGAAACCTTTAAGCGTTCCCCCAGAGGCACAAACCAAAGATTCTTTTAGGGTTCCAGATTTAACTCTTTTTTTAAGATATAAAAAGCAGAAATCAGAGACAGAAAGACAACAAAAAGAGAGAATGAAGGAGAGAAAAGAAAGAGAGAGTGTTTTTAACTTTTAAACTTTTGTCTTGTTGCAGAATTAATACACATTTAATTTTTAACTTCTCAGAGTTGTTTTTCTTGTCTAAATAAATTGTAAAATAGCGGTACATTTTGTTTTTTTTTCCCCTCATTCAAAATCCATGACAGATGGAAACTTTTGCCTTTGACTATACAGATGGAGAGGAGAGGATAGAGAGGAGAGAGAATGAAAAGAGACTGTGAGTATGAGAAAGGGGTTCTACTTGGAACCTTTTGTTCTGAAAGATAGAGAAACACTTTGTTGTAGTGTTCTAAATGAAACCTTTAAGGGTTCTGCCAGAGGCACAAACTAAAGATATAAAAAGCAGAAAGCAGGGATTGAAATGAAAGACGCCGAGAAGAGAGAATGAAAGACGACGGAAGAAAGACGCCGAGAAGAGAATGAAAGACGACGAGATGAGAGAATGAAAGACGATGAGAAGAGAATAAAAGATGAGAAGAGAATAAAAGATGCCAAGAAGAGAATGAAAGACGACGAGAAGAGAGAATGAAAGATGACGAGAAGAGAATGAAAGATGACGAGAGAATGAAAGACGACGAGAAGAGAGAATGAAAGACGACGAGAAGAGAGAATAAAAGATGACAAGAAGAGAATGAAAGATGCCAAGAAGAGAATGAAAGACGACGAGAAGAGAGAATGAAAGATGACGAGAAGAGAATGAAAGACGCAGAGAAGAAAGAATGAAAGACGACGGAAGAAAGATGCCGAGAAGAGAATGAAAGACGACGAGAAGAGAGAATGAAAGATGACGAGAAGAGAATAAAAGACGAGGAGAGAGAAAGACGACGAGAAGAGAGAATGAAAGACGACGAGAAGAGAATGAAAGAAGACGAGAAGAGAATGAAAGACGACGAGAAGAGAATGAAAGACGACGAGAAGAGAGAATGAAAGACGACGAGAAGAGAATGAAAGATGACGAGAAGAGAATAAAAGACGACGAGAAGAGAATGAAAGACGACGAGAAGAAAGATGACGAGAAGAGAATGAAAGACAATGAGAAGAAAGACGATGAGAAGAGAGAATGAAAGATGACGAGAAGAGAATGAAAGATGAAGAGACAATGAAAGAAAGGAAAGAAAGAAAGAGTGAAAAGAGACTGGGAGAGGAATTGGGAAAAGAGAGAATGTACAGAGAGATGAGACATCCCAGAATCCGAGAGATGAGACAAAAGAAATGAAAAAGACAGGAAGTGAAAAGAAGTGAATTGAAGTGAATATCATCTGACCATCATAGAGTGAAGATGGACACAAAGACAGAGAAGAGAGGTTGTATATGAGAGATTTTACAGAAAGATGGAGGGAGTTGGGGAAAAAAAGGCACCTTCTTAAATAAGAGACTAGTTTCTAAAAGTGACATTTCAGAGCAAAAAGACAAGACGAGGGGCGAGGAGGATTTAATGAGAGCACCTCTCCTCCACCACTGGAGGGAATAACCTTTACACCCCTAACTTCCCTCATCATACACTGAGACGTCTCTCATATGAGTGGATAAAAAAAAGGCAAAGAAAGATACACAGAGAGATTCGTCCACAAATCCACGCCGCAACCTTTCGTTCTGTCACACATGAAACACGAGCGGCGCGACTTCAAATGCAGTGAGACCCCGAGCGTCTGAGAGCGACCTGCCCTCCCATTGATTTCTTTGTCTTTTATCTGAAAGTGGCTGAAAACAAATTTCCGCCGGGCGGCTGGCAGGATGAAAAAAACAATGATTAAGCACGGGAGAACGACTGATCCCTAACCGGAGTGGGTCACGCAGTTCGGAGAATCAGCAAACAGTATCAAAGCCCAGTACATCTTCTCCCAAACGTAGACAATCAGCCAAGACGTGTTTGCTTCTTTAGTTTTGCACTAGAGCAATGAAGCTAATGTAGGTGAAGAAGTAGTGGAACTTTGTCTCACCCCAAAATCTTTTCTCTAAATACAAACCCAAATCTTCATCTACTCGTTTCAAACAACATAGTTAAGCTCCATAATCTCATTTTTTAAATAAATGTTTTTTGTAAAATGAAGTGATTGTCCATATTTATAATAATAATAATAATAGTAATAATAATAATAATAATATATTTATTTATATAGCACTTTTCATTTTGAGTTCAAAATCTAAAAGTGCTTTACAGAAAGCCAAAGATCAGAAAGTCAAAACAAAGTATTTATGAATTTATACATTCAAGTTCAAAGTGGAACTACTGTAAATGAGACCAAATTGGACCGGTTGTCCAAGATGGCCGCCTCCATAACCTTCCAGCGTACAGCTACACTGTGAAGTTTATTTCATATTTATAGATGACAGTAAGTCCCACTGTGTCCTAATCCACATCAGCACATCTGTGTTACATCACTAAAGATCTGGATATGGTTTGAGCCGGATATTTACAGAAAAGATTTTTGGGTGAGATAGACTTTCCTTACTTTAGTATTGTAGTTCCAGTGCAAAGCTAAAGAAGCTAATGTCAGACACCAAACATGTCTTCGCCGAACGACTAGATTTGGGGTAAAGACGGACATTGTGTATATTAGATATATACCTTGGCCTTCTGGCAGGCTTAGGATTTGAAGAACCTTCTGGTCACTAGCGCAGCACCTTAACTGCTGAGCCAACACTGTACTGTACAGCTACAACCATCATTTGGGTGGAAAGCCATATTGCTGTGATGCACTGACAGTTTGATTGACAGGGTTCACGACTCTGAGGGTCACCAATGAGACCACCATGGCTTTAACGTTTCATATTCTCAGCAGTTCCTCGTTCAGTTTCTGGTGTTTCTCCACCTTCCTTTATAAATTCCTCTGGATGTTACTGTCACATCTATTACTACTGCAGTTTTCTGATTCTTATCTAGTATCATTATTTAATTATTATGCTTGATTGGGACACTATTACTTCTTCATCTGTCCAATATGGTGTTCACCCATATTCCATGCAGATGTTCCTGTATAAGGTCCTTGCCTTTCAGTGTTTGCTGTTTCTTCTGTATCATGCAATCTCCTTTTATGTGCTTTACGCCTCAGCAGGCTTTTTTTTTTTTTTTTACACAGTCTGCACATTCGGTTTTGTCTGATGGTACACCCCTGTTTCAATTGATCTAGTGTGGAAATATGGCTGTCAAACCCCCTAAATATTGAATTCGGATTTAAATGAAGTATTTGAATGCATTTGAATATTAATGAGTGTATAATGTTATACTGCCACAGACAGAGTGAACATTAGCAGTAGGTACACTGAGTGTTCATATCACATAAAACACGGACGATGAAAACTGTGTTGCTTTTTGAAGCAATGAAAATCACAAAGAGGCAATATTATAATTTCATTATGATGTCACGGTTACCCATTCGCGTCACGGTTTCCATGGCGATGATCGCCATGTGCCTTTGTTTATTTTTTGGTTTCTGTATTGGTCCTGTCTCCGCCCACGTCGTGTCATTGGTCTGTTACCCTGATTGTGTGCACCTGATACTAGTTACCTCTTAATTAGTATGTGTATTTATACCCTCTGTGTTTCCCAGTGTCTTCCCGAATAGAATATAACGTTCTAGGCAATAGGCATTGGACACCCTATGTAGTGCGCTACATGCCCA
Organism: Olivaichthys viedmensis; assembly: GCA_028565825.1. Lineage (NCBI taxonomy): Eukaryota > Metazoa > Chordata > Actinopteri > Siluriformes > Diplomystidae > Olivaichthys > Olivaichthys viedmensis. Next base: position 3,726,922 of record JAOUQW010000047.1, on the reverse strand, counting down.
ATAGAACTCCATTTGAGATTTGGCCACAGAAAAACAGCAACTATCATAAGTGTATGTTAAAATTTGAAAACTACTAACATGTAATATCACTTTCAGCACACACACAGTTTTTTTGTTTTTGTTTTAAATTAGGAAATTGATACATAATTAAAAGAAAGACTTACGCTGGGTGACTAAAAGTAAAACATGGGATCTTAAACATTTGAATGTGGACCTTTTGCCTTCAAATCTGTAAATATGGATAATATTTGAACAAATTTGTTCTGACAGCCGTGGTGCTGAGTGACTGTATAATTCGGGGCTGATGGAATGCTGCTTATTATCATGTAAGCAGGCCAACGGTTTGTTCGGCAGAGGAGCCGAGTGTGTGGGGGAGAAGCTCTAGTCCGTATTGATCCACATCAGAGGAGCTCATCTGTATCTGTAGGTTAGAGCCCAGGGGTCATTATATTAGCCGTAGGAGGAGCTGATGAAGGACATGCTCGCTCCGAACCCTCAGGACATAAAGCACAGGAAATGAGTCAGAATGTGGCCACTTCACAACACGGGGTTCGAGAAATCTTGGGATTTTACGGCTTATAAAAGCCAGCGTGGCATGAACGCAACAGCCTGCAAACACTGTAAGTCATAACTGTGTACAAAAGCCTGCAAGTATCGTATAAAAGCAAGAATATATCATCAGGTAATATCACAAAATATCATATGAAAGTAAACGTTGCATGAATATATGGTAGGTTGTAAAAGTAAAAGTGTACAGACACCTGTAAATACACCAGTTACCAGTTTATTACACAGACCTACAGTATGTAGTGCCTAAAATGGCAACTCGGGCCCTAATTTACTAAAGATTTGTGTGTGTAAAAACACGAGCAAACTTGATAACACCCACAAAAAACATGCAAAAATTTGATTAACTAACAGGCTCTACGGAGGATTGTGTCTTTCACATGAGCCAAATAACACATCTTGTCCGTTTTATGTGTTTGCCTTAATGCAATTTGTGGCTTTTATACCTAAAAGTGTCAAATACAGGGCGGAGTCAATGCTAATTAGCACCTGCAGTGTGATTTATTGCAGCCTGAAAGTCACTTCTGGAACAGCAATTATGTGTAAATTAATATGACTGAAGGGCAGGTGTTAAATTTGCAATGGCTGAAGACAAAATTATACCATCCACTAAGAAAGTTTATCTTAATTACGCCTTAATGTCTCAAAACAATCAGAAAGTTTCTCAAAATGATAACTTATTATTGGCGTGGTAAAGTTTTATATTAGATATTCGCCGCACGTTCACACCTCTGATACCGATCACACTTAAAAAGAGCCTTTGAAAAGGTTTTCATTCACATTACCTTATTAACGAAATGTACACAATGTCTACACGCTTTTATTTTAGGTTCATATCATATTTTTGTATTTAAAACAGTTTTTCGACACGTCCCATTGCTTTTCAACAGAGTTATACTTGAGTCTCAGTTTTAGTTTTACCCTTCCAGGAGTCTCTTTGAGATCTGAACTTGTCACGGCTATCGAGAACAATTAGCGCACGCAAAAACCTCATTTTAATATTGTTTCCTCCCCCGACTTTGCACATGACATCAATCACATAGTTATTCTTTGTAAATCACACGCAACACATTGCACACGCAAATTAGCGGTTGCATAGTTGTGTCTAGAGTGATATTTCCCAATTTGAATATCAAAACATCTTGAAGGTGAAAGTGCAACCGCTTTGTGGTGGAAACTTGGGGGTTCACGCTAGCTGGCTCATTAGCTAACACCATTGGGCTAATGCAGTAAGAAGCCAGTTAGCCACTGCTATAAAGGCAGATATTTTCTTGCAACTGTATAACTTTACTAATTGTCTTAAATTCATTATTATTACGCACAGCATGGATTACTTCAGTGACAGAGATGTCTCTTACTTGATTTTACCGTTACGTTGATTTTAGCGATATACAGCAGAGCCTGTACAGCAGAGCCAGAGAGTATATACATCTATACATCAAAGGCTAGCTGGCAGGATTGGTTTATCGCAGTAAAGATTCGCAATGGTTCTACAATGTATTTGCGTGATGCATGCTGCGTATTGTAATGCAGGGCAGGGCACTGATGGGCGAAAACGCAACAACAACAATACAAAAATCTTAATTCTGTCAAAAGGCTGCGGCTGAGAGGTACAATGCTGCGCTACAGTATTAGAAATAACATGACAAATAACATATATTAAGTGGTTAAGGGGTGGAGTTAGCATTTATAGCTTTAATCACAGTTTCCTGGGCTTTATATCTCCATTCTTGTATTCTTCAATATTCTCCAGTCAATATCTAAAATGAGGTATCGATTTGCATGAGTTGCATGTCCTTCATGTGTGGGCTGAGCTTTAGTACTGACAGGATCATCATCTCTACACGCCTGGCGTTATTTTTTTTCGCTGGCATCTGGAATCAATTATGTCTATTGAAGACATTTTTAAACATTGGCATCTGTGAGATGTTTATTTGCACCGAGCACTTGCTCCTCTTTTCATTACTGTCATGAGGGGGACTGATTAGACCTGTATATTGTGGCATATAAATGACCTGTTTTGCTATTAAAGACTGAGGACAATTTGTGGCAAAAGCAAAAAAATAAAAATCACGTCATTGATACTTGAACATGAATCCCTACAGCATGGCTTAAAGCTAGTCTTTTTTTGCAACGTGATGTAGTCATACACAGTGACAGATACATTATGCAGACACACACATACACGGTGCCTCCACCTCACATGCATCTGCATGCACCCACGCGTGTCGTCCAAATGGAAACGGCGAGGCATTTACAGACCGTGATGGACAGCCCAAATTGGGAGGGATCGCCGCAAGGTGACAGCGAGCGACTCATCATGCTTTCCAGTGAAATGGGAAAATAGCAGACCTGTCACACTCTCCCGTTTCAGCCTTCATTAACCAAATCATCTCTCCCCTCTCTGGCCTTCTTTCATTCTCGCTCTTTCTCTCTCATTTCAGCGTGCTCCACAAATCAGATGCTCCACCTCCAATAACCTTTGTTTATTTGGTGCAGGCAAGAGAAACCTTTGCAGCCAGCCAAAATAAAAAAGCTGTGCAGTAAAAACACACCGAGCAACACACAACAAGTCTGACCTGCTCTACTCCAATCCAGAAAAACACTAGATGTTGTTTTGGAGCTCATGGTGGCAGCTTTTCAGTTGTGTTTTTAAGGCACCTTTATCGACTTTGCCCATTCTTCCCAGGGCCCTATGTTCCTAGGGCTTTATGTTTCAAGAGCCATATGTTCCCAAGGCCCCATGTTCCCAGGGTCCTCTGTTCCCAGGGCCCTATGTTCCTAGGGCTTTCTGTTCACAGGGCTTCAAGTTCCCAAGGACCTATATTCCCATAGTCCTAGGTTCCCAGGGTTGAATGCCTCTGAAGTCCTATGTTCCCAAGGCCCTATATTCTTAGAGCTTTATGTTTCTAGCGCCCTATATTCCCAGTGCCCTATGCTCCCAGAGCTTTATGTTTCTAGGGCCCTATGTTGCCAGGGTCCTATGTTCCTAGGGATCCTTCTTTTCCCCAGGCCCTATGTTCCCAAGGCTCTATGTTTCTAGAGCCCTCTGTTCCCAGGGCCCTATGTTCCTAGGGCTCCCTGTTCACGTGTCCCTATGTTCCCAAGGCCCTAATGTTTCTAGGGCCCTATGTTCCTAGAGCTCCCTGTTCACGTGGCCCTATGTTCCCAAAGCCCTAATGTTTCTAGGGCCCTATGTTCCCAAGAATAGAATAGAATAGAATGCTCCTTTATTGTCACATATACATATACAAGCACAGTACAGTGAAATTGATTCTTCGCATATCCCAGCATGTTGGTAAGCTGGGGTCAGAGCGCAGGGTCAGCCATGA
>JAOUQW010000047.1:3711482-3722923 GCA_028565825.1 Olivaichthys viedmensis | reverse complement strand
TTTCCAGGTAAAAGATACATACTAAAGGTACAAAAGATGTACCCTTGAGGGTACCACCCCAGTGACAAGGAAAGGTACAGTTTTTTTCCCTGAGGGTCAGGGCACTGGTTGGGCGGATGCAAGCACGGGATAGGGGCGAGGAGGCAGGCGTCAAACAAAGTCAAAGGGTTGGGCAAGCTCTTGGTCGTGGGACAGGCATAAGGTCGTGAGAGGCGCAAACAGGCTTTCAGGTTTAAAGGCAGGTTCGGAAATCCGTGGGACATAATCAAAGTCAGCAACGAGTAGGCAGTCCACGAAACACTTGGTAAGTCGATAATCATTGGAACAATACTGAGCACTGAGGCTATGTATAGAGGGAAACAGGATTGTGCTCAGGTGTGTGTGCACTGGTGGAATTGGGAACAGGTGCGGCGGATTAGAAGTGAGGTGAACTTGAACGAGGAAGTGTCACGTCTGGGCAGCGCGGGCAGCACTGCGCTAACATCACCTCGAAATGTAATGGTCTTCAGAATTGTGTAATACCCTGGAAATATAGGACCCTTAAAACATGGAACCCTAGAAATTTAGGACCCTAGGAATATAGGACCCAAGCAATAGAGGATCCTGGGAATATAAAATCTTGGAAAAATAGGGACCTGGAAATATAGCCCTCTAAGAATAAAGGACACTGGGAATATAATTCAATTCAATTCAATTCAATTTTATTTGTATAGCGGTTTTAACAATGGACATTGTCACAAAGCAGCTTTACAGAAATCCGGATGTTGATCTAGATCCCTAATGAACAAGCCAGAGGAGACAGTGGTGAAGGAAAAACTCCCTGAGACGACATGAGGAAGAACCCTTGAGAGGAACCAGACTCAAAAGTGAACCGATCCTCTTACACCCATGTAACTAATTCCCTTTAATGTATTATATTTTTTGGGGGAATACTGATACGGTTACTATAGAAACCATGCTAATTAGCCCACTAGCTGTTTACTAGAACCCTATAGAAACCATGCTAATTAGCCCACTAGCTGTTTACTAAAAACCTAGCTAGTTGGCTAACATGATGATATGACTCTGGACATAGTTAAAACTGTACAAAATGGCAAGGAAATTGCTAAAACCAAACTGTGCTTGCTCCTACAGGGAAGTAGGTTTCGACTCTTCTTGTGCTTCATGTGGTCACTTGTATGTCTTAAAATACATCTTTTTATATTGCAATGTCTCCCCATGGTTATTTGTGAGAGAAAGCAGCATGATAAATTATTGCAGAAAGAAATGCAGGCTAGATCCTGCAGAGAACGTAATCATTATCAATATTATGCATGCAGGGACGCCTCCTTAACAGGGGATTGAGAGCGTAACTTTGCTACAGCATGTAGAATAAGATATTAAGGTAATAACCTAGGTAGAGGGGATGCAATGTCCCCGTTTGGTAAAGATGACCTATTTATGGAGATCTGTTGCATAAATACAAGGAGCTTTTAGATCTGCCTTCAAAGGAGAACAGAGACATTTCATGAGAAAAGTTTCCATCAACTTTACGAGCATAATTCAAGTGGTAAAATGAAAATGCTCTAAAAATGCGCTCATTTTCATCAAACTGACTTTTTGTGATAAAAAAATTATTCACACAATGACATAATTTACCGCAATACACCAAAAACTGAGTTTTTGACTAGTCGTCGACTAGTCCATCTGTTTTTTATTTATTTATTCTGCTAGCTAGACAGCGAGCAAGCTAATTAGCACACTAGCTGTTTGGGAAAACCGGCTAGTTAGCATACTAGCTACTGGTAAGCTGGTTAGTTAGCAAGCCGACGAGACTCTGGACACAGTTAAAAAGTATGTATACTGTACAAAATGGCAAGGAAATTGCTTGAAATATCTTCAAAACGTAGGTGATATGCACCTCCTCGTATGAGCCATGTGTTTTGTCGCATAGGTTTTGCTTTATTGAGACAAAAAGTCGTGTTTGACAGATTTTCTGACTTTTCCGTCTCTGTGAGATAAGGATGACAAAAAATGGAATAGACTGATTAATATCACATTCCTCATCATTCTTCTGTCTCAGCAAATCTCCACAAAATCAAAAAGATAATGGAGGAGAAATTAAGTAACTGATCACATGACACTACTGAAACTGCTGTTTTAATGTACAGTGTTTTCCCCATTAAAAATAGCTCCACTATGGTTCTTTGTAACAGTTCACATATCAACAATTTATCAAAAAGTCAAAAAGAAAAAAGTTTAGTTGATCATTTTAAAATAATATAGATGACTGTATTATTTTTACAGCTTTTTTTTAAAGTTCCTGTGGAAAGGGTTTCATGCAGATTTTCATAATATTTTCTCAGATAATAAAAGAGAATCTCCTGAGAGTGTATGGATGTGTTGAAACGTGTCAGTTTTCCTTTTGATTTCCGTTTTTTAAGAAGCAGCACTCACATGTAACGTAGTTGTGGGTTCTGGGCGAAGGCTCGAGACTGGATCAACCTCAGACTGCAGTTCACGATTGTCCTGAAACAGAAAAGAACACAAATATTGTTGATTTCCTCCTTAACCCACCGCTGTGACATTTTCCCCCAAACACGTGTAGGAGCGCGCTCGCTCGCAGAGAGGGCTTTTGTAAATGGCTGCAAAGGCTAAGCCGTGACGGTATCTATGGAAACCTGCAATAGGAGAGGGGGCCTTCGGGTCGCGTCAGCGCCAGACAGCGAGTGCGCTGATTACCTGCTGATTTAAAGTCGTGTTTGAGGTAAATCATGGGTCTGGGCTGAAGCACACGAGCCGAGAGAGGAGGAGAAAGGTGCGGTTGGGTTGTTTTAACCCAGTCTGACATCAGCGCGGCCCGAGCTGATAATTACCTATAGATGATAAAAAAGCCGTCTTCTCTTCCAGCACAGCATCCACCCTTCCTCCCGATGTATCATTACAGCCAGTCATCGAGAAGCAACATCTCTACCCTCTCGGTCTTTTTCTCACTGGCATCTGGAATCAATTATGCATATTGAAGCAGTTTTTATCGACGACATCTGTGAGATGTTTATTTGCGCCGAGCGCTTGGTCCTCTTTTCATTATGGCCGTAAGAATGAGCGATTAGATCGGCGTATTCTGACTGGCTGCACCAATTCAGAACAGTGTATCGGACAAAAGTGGTTCAGCGATGGCGACTGAATGGATCCGTATCGGTAAAGTCCAAAACCCCATGCCCGGCTCTTTTTCTTACTGGTGTTTATTATTTAGAAAACCATGATATTAGGTTGTACATTATCATATTGTCCATTTTGTATGTGGGTTTACTCCTAGACCTCGTTTACACTTGGCATCTTGAGTATGAGGATTATACCGGGATAGGGATTATCTTCATAAACATGAAAGTGTAAATGAGACGCATTTAAAACAGATTTAAATCCGATCATCATTTAAAACCACTTCAGGAGACGCATTTTAGCCTCATGTTCTACAAGTCTAAATGCCTGTCTCTCTAAGACACATTTAACCACCAAAAACTCTCCCAATAGGTGACGCACGGCTCCATGAACGCTGAACTTGCCGCCTTTAAAAACGTTAGCGAGATTAAAAACGATATGAAAAAAAATCACGATTTTTGATGCGGCAACCATCTTATTGATAAAACACCTAAAAACCAGAAACAACAAAGGAAGTTGGTGTTTGAATGTAATGAGCTCATTTACATATTAACGAGTAATACACCAATCAGAATTTCAGTCTGGCTAAAACCAGAGACGCTTTTGACAACAAGTGTAAATGCATGTGGTTAAAATCTGATCAGGATCCAATCCAGATACAAGACGCATGAAACCAGCAGGTGGAAACGAGGTCCTGATATGGAGAAGACGGTGTATGACGTCTGGCAGTGTTAGAGCAGATATGTCAAGAAGATTGGGGCGAAGATTGGTCAAGCAATTTGGCAGAGTGAAAGCAGATATTGCAAGTGAGGGGATTGAAAAAGCTGCTGAGAGGATATGAAAGTGGTTGCCGGCAGTTATAAAGGCAAGCTATTTTATGAAGGTAATAATGGTGGCTCAGTGGTTAAGGATTTGGTTGACTGATTGACGGTTTCAATTATTAGCCGCTTTGGTTAAAAGTGTCAGACAAATGAATAAGTATAAATGTAAAATGTCTTGAAAACTTTAGAACCGAGATCATTTGATCAGTTGATTTGCACCAACATTAAATATAACGTTTACACAGACTGTCACAGTTGATGTGCATTTAGTAATAATCCTGTCATTTCCCATTTCTGACTAAAATCCTACCTTTTCTAGGGAAGAATACTAAAATTTTCCCTTTCCAATTACTTTAGCTAAAGCCTAATTCATGTACATATCAAATGAATAACCTGTTATCGCAATATATTAGCTCATTTATTTTCCCACACCATGGCCATGCAATAAGCGAAAAGGATCATGTCTCGAGGGATAGCGTGTGTAAGATTGTACTTGGTTGAGCGAGCCTGAAGACGAGCTCTCTGTGTTTTTGGTGTTTTTAAAAGTCCTGAACAGTATTTTTAATTCTTACTCAAAATCTTAACCTAATAGAAAGTTGGTGGTGATCTGCATACTTCGGTTTCAGCGCCACGTATGTAGTGCACTGAGGAGTCCATGAAATGACATCTGAAGTTTTAAACTCTCGTTATACTGTCCCCTAACCGACATTTTGGGAACTACATGAAATTTGATTTTATCTACGGATCACGCTCGTTGACTACAGCCAATCACAGTCCACCTCATATTACATATCGTCGCTGTCCGATAAAAACGCGTATCTCCGAAAATGTCATTTTTCAGGGACACGAAAAAACACTTTTTCATAGAGAGTATCATACAAAATAAATCCAAAATAGCTGAATGTCGACACATTTCAGCTCAGAAATAAAAAATGATCTTTATGATGTTGTCAGTGTATAATTTTATATTTAAAATGGATTTACGTGGATTGTAGACAGAAAAAAACGTACGTACGCGGTATTCTTATGATGGATTCCAACGAGTCACGGTTAACTTATGAGTCTGTTATTTATATAATCCTGAAATCCAGTCGGTGTGAATAAGTCTTGACATTAGCAGAGAGCAGTATTGCTATTTTTGATCAAAATAAATCATATTTCATTTATATTGAGATTTCTAATATCCAACATGCATAAACGCTTTAGTTAACTGTTCCACTGGTGGGTTTTGGTGTAGCTGTGAATCATATACTCGTGAGTAAAGGAAAAGCATTACCATGACTGTCACTTTACAGCAGTTCATTTTTCCAGCATGACTAACTTAGTCTAGGTTAGAGGTGTGCATCAAACTGGGATTAAATATAAAAGTGGCGGGAGCAGGAGGTTTTTACTTTCATGCTGGACGGCAGATATGAAGCTTTCGGGACAAAGAGAGATAGTACATTTCCAATAACGTTCACTAAAACTCAATTAAAAGTCTTAACTACAGTGGACACAAATCGGGTACCTCGGGTTTGCACGTTAAGCTCATTTTACATCAGAACCGGCGCTGCTTGCGTGTCAAGCACACGGGGGCGTGGAGCATTAACTTCTGTTTTTATTTACGGGTTTAGTATAATGTGCTCTGTTTTATTCTCGCAACACTGCGCATTAGGGTGTTTATTTAATAGTAACTGATTGCTTTTATACTTTTTATCCCTGTGCAAACCGTGATGTGACAATAAATCTAAATTCGCTGGTCTTGCGCCCTTTTTATAGTGTCAGCTGTGCCGAATACGGTTAGGGCATTAACCATGACAACGCATGCTTACCTGGTATATTTAAGTCTATTTCTCCATATGAACAAAGTAACATGAGATTAAAACACAGACATGATTTCCTAGAGCCGCACATTTTCCTTTACATTGAGAGAGGTGAGCGACCACGAGCAGGTGTAGTACACGTTGAACAAAGAACGACCCCCACAGCACATTAACGATAAGCATTTCTAATAACGCAAAACGCATTCTTGCAAACAAACCTGAGCTGTATGACGAGACTGCGCAAGACTATTCACTGCAAAACCCAGGGTTTTTGCTTTGTGTCAGGGAAAGACTTTAATACCATGCTGTACTTTTCTAGAAACAGGGTGGGGGGAAAATTATCTAAATTACCAGTCAAACAGAACCTAAAAACATGTTAAATAGTAGAAAATATATTTACATTATAAATCCTGTTATCTTTCAGTACACAAATAAACTTCAGTCATTTTAATAATCTATTTAAATACTCAGTTCATGTAAACATCACTGTGGCAGTGGGGGCGTGGTCGAGCGCCTGCTGTAGAGGGAGGGGGGCGTCGGGCCGAACCGACAGGTAACGAGTGAGTCTACACCTGTGTGCAATGAACCCAAATCCTTCTAATGTGCTCTGTAGTGCAATAGAGGAGCGAGTCCGAGTCCGAGACCGAAAACGAAGCCTCTCAGAGTGGGAAAAGCCTTTATTTTTTTACGAGCGAGACAGAGCCGTTGGCTCATTCTTCCTCCGGCGCTTTTCAGCAGCCAGGTAAACTCAAAAACAAAATCACAATCAATCAATACACTGACTTTTCCTACTCTGGGGGGCTTCGCTGTGTCCGGTCTCAGGGCTCTCTCCTCTACTGTAGCAGACGATTTTGGCTTTTTTCTCATAGTGGGGGTAGATACGTGGTTTTGACGGACACCTCTGGCAGCCAATGGACATACTAGTTAAATAGACAGTATCTTATACTGTCTACACTGTCTAAATAGACTATATCTTATATGTCTTAGACTTATCAGCTTTTCATTGGTCATTTAGATGTTTAACTGCTGTGGGGTAGACAGAGGTTTTTGCCCACATTCCATATATGGAAAAAAGTCAAAACCGCGAAAAGTGGAGATACATGTTTTTCATTGGACAGCGACGATATTCATGAGCTGCGAAATCAACTGGCCTGTCAATAGCTAGGTGTACAGTTCAAGATGGCGCCCGTTTAAAAAAATGCTCAGCGGATGGTGTTCCTCAAGGTCACCCCCTCGTTGAAAAAAATATGTATGAACGGGACACAGGATAAACAGTAAAAGGTAGAACCGCCACGTTTTCCGTCGGCTGTTTCCGGCTGACCCAGTGTTGTAAATGCTGTGCTCATTTGGCTTCAAGATTATTCAATATGCATTGCTTGTGTTGTTTGTGCAGAAATTTCCAAGTTTGCAACGACTGAATCGTTCAGCACCACATTTCTTTGTTTTGTATATATTCCATTTTTGCATGATTCACACATTAAAACAGTGTTTCAATATAAATGTGGAATGGCATGCAATTCCAATATGCTTTTACTACAATAGTTGATTCTCAATAATGTGTAATTGAACAATATTACATCTACATTAGTTGATCCAATAAGCAGCACTTGAGGAAATGTTTTTTTGTGCGTGCGTGTATTTACATTTTCACTTTTCATGACAGACCATATATTCTAAGTGTATCAGTTATTCTTATAATGCTATCTCTGTTAAAACAATGACGAGCATTAGGCTTGTGCGATATATTGATGTAATCGTTCCTACAGAATCTTACACTGCCACAAATATTCTGTGACGTTAAATCAAGTTTGCCATGGAACGTCTTTTTTTTTCTCTGTATGAATGGGGGGAAAAAAGGTCTCGAACTTGTAATTCTGTGGTATTTTAACCATGTCTAATAAAGTTGGCACTCAACATTCTCTCTATTTTCCCCCCCCCGAGATTAAAATATTGCCACAGGCTGACTAACTCACTGTGTCTTGTGCTCAACAGGAGCCCTATGAAGTAGACAAGCAACAGCACCACAGCATGGATTAACATATTTCATTTCAACGTAAAACAATATATAGGCCTATTTTTTTTGGCTTGTTTTATGTCAAGCCAAAGAAGCTCAATTTCTGAATTTCAATTCGTATTTTACCGATCGACTGGGTCTTTACATAACGAGTACGTCACATGTCGACTACTCGTGCTCGTCACTAATGTATACGTGGCCATATATTCCACATAACATTCTGAACCTCCAGAACTCCTTTCCACGCTGGAAGATCACATCCTTTAATGAATGGTTCTTACTTTAGACTTCACCACTTCCTGTCGGGTCAAAGATTTTATTACTCATATCATACATGATGTTTTGAGGGAATATTAACAAATAAGGGCTGGACCTTAGCTGGTGCAATTGCTTTCAACCTCATCCCCATAGGCAACAGAGAGGAATAAACCAAATAAAGCAAACACACAGACACACACACACACACACACTAACACCTTTCATAAGGATAAGACGGCAGGTCCTAAATTGCACCTCAGTAAAGAGCATGCCCCAGTTGGATAAGTGAGACCTTTAGCTGGATCGGTCTATTTATTTTCCAGCCGCTGAGACCAAGCTCCCTGTATCACCCCCTCTCCAAAAAATTCTAATTCAAACCGCATTGCCAAGCAGGTAAACAAAAATGTCCCTAAACTCTTGCAGTGACGGCACGGCTGGCTGCATTTTTTCCACTTCTCTGCACCCACAAAATGCAGCTAGGGCTAAGAGCAAGGAAAGGGCCATGTGGATTTGAGCTTTTCCTTTTTGGGCTCATCTCCATCCCCATGGCAGCCTGTTAGTCAGTGGGAGGAAGCTAATGACCAACAACCAGCTGCTTAAAGACAGACAAATTGCTGCAAAACCCAGCCAAGGTTCTTTCTTACTTCTTACGCAACCAGTGCAGCACTCCCTAGTCCCCTACTAGAGTCAATCCCAGGTCACGTATCCTTTCATCAAGCCCTACACTCTCCTTCATATGGACAGAGATGAGAGCGATGGCAACTGAAGGAATCAAACGAGCTCCCGCTGCATAGCAGCTGCTGCGAAGACGATCTCTGAATCACAATACTGTTCCTGGGTGACATTGAAAAAAGCAGATCCTCAAGACTGCAGCATTATGAATATGCATTTGCAGTGTGCTTATCAAGGAATATTAAAGAGACAAGAGCGAGGGCTTTTTAAATAAATATAGCAGCCCATTAGAGATCCGCTTGGCTTTAGGGAGTCAGCGGCAAGCACTAGTGATGGGAAGTTCGATTCAATTTACGAGTCGATTCTTTCGAAGTGTCCGATACAATTAATCGAACGGACGATTTTTTATTTATTTTTTATGGCATGCATCAACAATCCAGATAAACAACACCAGATACAAAAACGGTAAGGATGTAATTTTAGTATCTTTATCAAGTGTAACGAGCTTTCCCACTTTAATCCATGTTCATGCATTTAAGACGCCAGCTCTTGTGATCAACAACAACAACAACAAAAATATAATCACAAAGTTCATGAAATGTGATTACATGTATATTTTTATATTGTCGTAGACTACTATAACGTATTAGCCAAGCACCTTTATAAACAAACTCTCATACTAGTAGCCTGACGTCACAGTGGTTTCGAGTTGAAAACGACAGAAACTGATTCGCCCAACTGCTCAGTGACTCCGCGAGTGATTTAAGTGATGGAGATCGAATCAGTGAGTTCATCAACAATCGTCGCAATGGATCTTGGGATCGGCTCATTCATTGGTAGGTTTTCGGTTTCTTTTAAATGGAACATGGCCGACAACGATGACGTTCGGTTCACAGAGTGAGTCGATCGAATCATTTATGGGTTCAAACTGTGTGCTTTATCGGCTCGGTTGGATCAGCTCATTTAGATTTCGCTTGTTAGGACTCGGAGCACCTTTTTATGAGGTTAAAGTGTTAGATTTTTAGAGTTGTACTGGAATTCTTAAACCAATAACACGAACACTGTGTAGACGCCACACAAAATTAGATTCAGATCTACTCATGAACCGGTGCGACCGATTCATTTAAATAAACCGGTTCAAAAGAACGATTCGTTTATGAGTCGGACATCGCAAGCAAGCAACAGACAAATATCATATCTGAAACCACAGCGATGTCCTGTGTGTGCACGTGTTTAAAACTGAAAGCTGTTCACTGTTCACAAATACAAAAAATCCACTTGTTCATGAGCTCGTGTCTTTTTGCCAAGCCTGTTTCTCGTGCTGGAGCAATGAATGGCCCTCATATCGTTCTCAATCTCTGGCTGCCTGCCATCTCCTGCTGCTGCGATTGAAGGAATTCTGCAGTGCACAGAGGCCAACGGTCAAAGGCTTTTATCCCGAGCTTAGATCATCAGCCTTGACGTTTCTTCTCGTCGTGGCTCTTGGGAAATGGGTTTAAAGTCGCGTCTAGGTCAGCATAAAGCCTTCTTCACCGGTACTTTTGAGAGGCGACTTTGAGGAAGCCACAGTACCGCAGACAGGCTGGTGGAATCTGTATGCGCTTTGTGGTTAGGCATTCACAGATAATCCACATAGCGAAATAGAAACAGAGTGCAGTCAAGCGAACACGTACTGCACAGCACAGCACTCAGAGTTTGTCTGCTATTGATGTCGATATGAGATCGCTGGGGAATACACAACGTGTCTCTTTTGTGTAAAGAAGGCGCTGATACACAGCCTCTATAGACTTCGGGTCAGTCTCTTATCTGCCATCGAGGAGGAGGAAGAGGAGGAGGAGGAGGAGGAGGAAGAGAGGCAGGCTGGAGACCTGGAGAAGTACATTAAAGCAATTGGGCTCGGACAACAGCAGTAAACAATCATTCCAGTGAGCACATTTAGTACTGGACCAGGGGTGGGGGAGGGACAGGCCACAAATCAGACTCATCACTTAGTGGCTGAAACACACAGGAAAAGGAAACGAGGGCTAATTAGACTGACCCCCATGCACAAGCTTGAGTTCACACAGAGTGCTTTAAATAGAAAAAACTATTCAAGAGGAGTACATTAGGATTAGGAGCATGGACCCAGCACTTTTGAATCAATCAAGCAATAATAAATCGAGCAATAAATCTCCTTCTTTTTTTGGAAAGTACGAACAAATATTTTTGTGAATTATAAACAAAATTTTTCCAAAATGTTCATTCCGTCACTGGATTAATTTTACACATTGGTTTGAAATGCAGCCATGCCGGCTATATATTCCCCGTCATGGTTTTTAGAAGAACCTTCTTAACGCTGAAGTTACAGAAACCATATCTTGGTCTTGCACAATTCACACAAAAAAGAAAAAAGAAAAGTGTGTGTGGCTGTGTAATGTTTAAAGCCTATTAAAATACTGCGACATCCATGAAACATCTCGGACATGATGTCAGATTTCAATCGCACCAGTTTCCGGGGCAGTGACCGTCCAAGTGATCATTTCGGAACGCATTTGTGTGAACATCGATTCATTCAGATGTAGAAGCAGTCTGACCTCTGTCTGTCTCTGCGGAGGCCAATCTCACTGCAACGAATGAAGCAGGCTCTCAGGCTGCGTTCAGACAGCAGGGCAAATCCGATTCATTTTTCATATCCGATCTTTTAGACCGAGTGTTCTGCACTGCAAATTACAAGTGAACAAATCCGATTCGTCT
>JAOUQW010000047.1:3630996-3641587 GCA_028565825.1 Olivaichthys viedmensis | reverse complement strand
ACCTGCTTTCACTTTGTCATTATGGGCTATTGTGTGTAGATGTTTGAGGCAAAAAATGAACTCAATCTACTGTAGATAAGTCTGTAATGTAATGAAACATGGAGAAGGTGAAAGGGGTGTTCAGACTTTCCAGCTTGACTGTACATCAGTTGCCTTTTTGTTTTTGCACTACCGCGTTATAAACAATATTTAAAAATCCCCAGTTTCTCCAGTTTCTCATTTATAGCCCACTGGTAAACCCTCCACAACTACACCTGGCCTAAACACTAAACTCTACATTTACGAGGCCCGGTTCTCGCTGTTCTCTTACTAGTGTCAGATAGGTGAGCACTAAGGCCCTAATGGGACGGGATTAGATTTTACTTGGGTAAATCTTAGTTTATTCCATCATGTGCAGGTGCTAATCTGTGATTTTATTTCCATCCGAATCTGCAATGTCTGTGATTTTCTCTCCCTCCTCCCCTTAGGAAATTCAAGCCCAAATGACCTCCTGTTTTTCAACACACTCAACGCTGGTCTGATCATTTTAGTCCCGGATAGATACGCACTGGCGTGTGGAAACACTGACAACACTGAGCAAAATCCAGCACAGAGCGCCACCGAGATAACCTGCAGGGACAGCGTAAACTACCGAGAGCAAAGTGGTTATTAGAGATCTACTTACCGAAAAAGACGACCATTACTTACCGATGAAGGTTTATTGTCCAACTTAACTCAATTAAAGTCTCATCTTTTCCAAAAAAGCTTTTTGCTGAAAAATTAATACCCTAACAGGCGCTCAAACAAATTTTACAATCAGACAAAGGAGTGGCACAGATAGACACTAAAAAAGCATAAGCAGTGAAAAACACTTGTGTTTTTATGTAAATAATTCCACTATGAGTTCTGTAATTTTATAACTGTTGTTCAGTGAACATTTCTATGTCTCTGAATCATTTCGATCACACTGTTGCTGTGTGTTTATAGTAAAGAAGTGTGAATTTCTACAGGTGCCTTACCTTGAATTTCGGATACTGGGTACTAAATAGTTAATTGAAACTGCAAAATGACAAGTTAGACATGTAGATTAGGTTCTGCTGAAAAAACCCCGATACCAATTATGTGGGTAAAGAGTGTTTTTTAGTGCCAAAATGAATTCATAACAATATGCAGCAAAATGATAAAACAGAACATAAAAGACTTCAAAGGGTTAAAAAAAAGTGAAAAAGTGAAAAGATTTTAAGTTCTGCGTCTAAAGTCTACAAATACGTTGATTCATCGAACAAACTTCACTTGAAGTAATGAAACGGGCCTTAAGATAGCGACTGGGATTCAACCATAGGGGAAAATGGCGAGGGGAAGTCGTTAAGGGCATTACAAACAGTATTGGAACAGTGCCATGGTCTTGTGGCTGTACCAGTCCAATCAGAAAAAAAGAAATATGCAGAAAATAAGGCTCGACTTGATAAGATTACTTTTAAATGGAAGTAAATAAAAATGGACATGTTACAGTCCCAACTGTGCGCCTTCACAGCCGTGACATGTACAGAACACAGAACGCAGTCCAGAAACCCAAACTGGAATCCGGTTCAAGCGCCGCTTCATGCGGACGTCCCGCCTACGTAATTATGTGATTATAGCCCAGAAATTTTTTTTTTTTAAATACCAACTGGATCCTGAGGGCGCTCTCTGAGCCGACAACGCAAACGCCCAAATGTCAATATCCTTAGATGGAAGAAAACGTTCTCGAGATTACAGTTTCTTTTTTCTTTTAGAGTAACAGGGACTCTGGGTGGTGCGCTAACTTTTTGATCAGCTAGCACTTATGCTAGAAACGTTATAAGTGTTGTAGCACAAATGCACGAAACCTGGTCCGTTTCAGCCAAGGGTTTGTACAGATTTTCTAAACGTATACAGTACTGTGCAAAAGTCTTGGATGTTTATTTCTTCTGCAAGTTCATGTCTTCTGCATTAGTGGGTCATTAGAAAAGAGATATTCACATTTTAGAACATTTCCAAACATTAATTTTCCAAAAAATGTAAATGTTACAGAGAAATGTGTGTAGGTCATTAAAGAAAGTAAGATATTCAGTACTAGAGCGGTTTTTAGATAATAACAGTATCAAGGCTGTTCTGGGATTTTACCTGCAGAGACAGAAACAAGTGAGAACCAAAGTTCTGCAGAAGAATCGTGGCAGGATCTCCAAGATTCTTGGAACAAACTACCAGCCGATTTCCTTATAAAACTGCACGAAAGTGTGTCTAAGATAATTGATGCAGTTTTAAAGCCAAAGGCTGCGAAACACCAACACACTGATTTTAGTTTGTACAGTTTAATGCTCTTTATATTCAGAAATATTTAATTTCATTAGTTTTAAAAGCATTTTCACTTTACAGAATTTCTTTACATGTGCCTTTTGCACAGTACTGTATATAAATGCAGATCAACGTTTAAACTCAACAGAGTCACATGGCTTTGGTATGAACTGTTACCAGCACTAAAAAGCTCAATGGGCTCACAATACACACAGAATTATGAAACTACTAAATACTTTTGGTTTCTACCAAATGTTACTGAGTCGAATGATAAAATCAGTGGAAGAATCAAGCATGAAGCCCAAGCCCAAGCCTCAAAGCATTTTTAAGACTTTCAAGCATCTGCATGAACCCTGTTTTGGCATTTCATGACTCAGTTATAAAAAAAAGACCCACATAGGTGATCTGTGTATAGTACATTTGTGGTTTGTTTGATTCCTATTTTACTTTCTGGTTAAAGAACCTTGAGGCTTCCCATACGCATGCAGCTGCAGCCTTACATCACCTCGTGGGTGAAAACCAGGTGAAAAAGATTTCTCAGGAGAACAGCTGCTCGTGGGGTTGTGTGTGCCGGAGCACTGCTTGACTTTTTGGAAAGGTTTGACTGGTCCGCACCAAACAAGGGAGGTGTGAAAGCTCCCTAACAGAACCGAGTTTGGTCATTTAAAAAGAACTATATGTGGCTCCACTCTGAGATTTCACAAAGTCTGGGACCCCTTCTTTAAACATGCGAAAAATTTGTCCTCCCTAGAACTTCTTTTACGGGCTTTTCTTTTACTATCTACTATCTTTCTAATATATACATGCAGTTGAGTATTGTAGTGTGTAAAAACGTTACATTGGACTGACTTTTGTCACGTGCACGCCGCCTCGCACGGCACTCTTCTGTTTATGTTTGTTCCCGTTGCGTTCACGCCCCTGAGTGGTGTCACCGGTGTCCCCAGCTGTTCCCTGTTTGTTCCCCCAATTAGTATCTGTATAAGTAACCCCGTGTTTCAGTCCTGTTTGTCTTCTGTTGTTTAATGTCATGTTGTGCTCCGTGTATGTCTTGATGTTAGATGTTTAAAAGTGAAAGTAAAGTAATGTTGTTCAGCGGTTCAGCGACATCACAGCGTGACAACTTTCTTTATTCATTTATTGGTGTAAGATTTTTTTAAAATTACTCTTACTGTTTTACTTTACTGTTTACCTTTTTTTTTTTTTACTTATTATCTCGTTTCAAGATACTTCCAGGCTGTGTATACGTGGTAATACTTTTCTCAGTGTGTTTTGTATTATCTTTAGTTCAATAAATAGATTTTGGGAAGAAAAAAAAAAGAACAAATATGTGAAAACACCCTATAAAATGTGTTGGGGCTCTCTCACATATGCAGTGTTTAGTGATTTTGAGTGGAACCTTGGCAATCAGACTCAAATGCAAAACAAAACGACCAGTTCGTGAGGTGGTCCGCCTGCAAGAGGTGGTCTCTGGTCGCTTCCCAGCAAACCCAGTGACGACATGACTCGATCCTGCCTCAACCCAATTGAAGGAGGTGCCCAATGAATGAGCTCTGTCTCCAGCCCTTGATCAGATTGGTGCTCGATTCATCTGCACTAATCACTTAAAAGACAAAATTCTTCTTTGCGCAGCGACTTTTTCTCACCTCTAAACGGACTCTGACGTATTGATTACATCAATGTAAAATTGCGGGCAGGACAAAAAATATATAATAACCAATAATTTTATGTCATGTTTCACCTCCGCCCTGTGTTTGCTCGCACTGGATGTCCATTAACTTTTCATAAGCCAATCAAATCCTGATGGATAAAACTAAAGTCCCGCCCACCCAAATATGCCGTTTCACTCGGAAATACATCATGTTGTGGAAAAAAATGCATTTGAATTTCCGTTTCACCTTGTCTTTAACAAATATTTTCTTGTTTTTCTGGTCCACTGAAATTAGTGCAGTGCGAAACCGAATCGGACCAATCAGAAAATGAAGCAAGAGTAACGAGTTCACTCGAATTCTGTGTAGAATTAGTCATTTTAACTGAAAACTGAATGTAAGAGTATATGAATGGAGGCTGAGTTTCTTCATACAGCTGATGAGTGTTTGTTTAACCTGCACGCAGTTCACATGTTGAAAAAAAACAGAGTTCGCATAATTTATTTGTTTTGGCACTGCTGTATGTTGGTCTGGTCCCACCAATAAAGGCTCATTCTGAATTCTGAAAATGACTGCTGGCTAAATTCAGACTTGTTCACGTTTCTCACTCCGGCTCTTGAGAAAAGCAGCCGAGACATTCCTGAAGCTCCACACATGTGCGTTCATGTTCCACCTTCTGCCGCTCATGTTTTTCTTCCTGTCAGCCATTTGACCTTTGAGCTCTGACCTTGTCTCATTGAAGGGAGGTGTGTTTTTGTGGATTGGTGGTGTGAAAATTGTACCGCTCACCTTTCCCAGGTTTCCCAGCATGCACTTTGATTGGCAGCTCCTGGCAAGAGGGTGCAGGCGTTGGAGACATGACCTCTGACCCGAGACCGTCATCCACCTGCCCTGTTGTCACCTTTTGAGGCACGGTCTGAAGAGAAGGTCAAAGGTTAAACTAAAAGTTAGAGATGTTACAAGTGAGTTTAAAAAGAAGAATTCTTACTTGAATTAATTCTAACAAGTAATATTTGTGAAGAAAACATACAAAAGGACATGAAGGGCTACCAGTTTAGCGTCATGCACTAAATCTGCAAATCATGTGGAGTTGTTCAGTGTCTGATGTGCTTTCTGACACTGTATGAAACATCTATAAATATGGACAAAAGGACAGCACACAGCTAACAGATAGAGAAAAATAATAACATTGCATAGGAAACATTCGAATGTCAAGTATAAAGCCACGAAACTAATTCATATCACATTTTTATAGTGCTGAAAACCTTTTTTATCTTTGACCTACATTTGTAGTTAAACGAACATGGAAGAAAAACGATGATTTAAAAAGGTGACGTTACTAAAATCGCACTCTAAACATTCAGCATGTGTGTGTGGGTGAGTGATGGGGGAAATCTTTAAATTGCTCAGCAGTACAAGCTTAATTTACTAAAATAAATTCACTTTGGCCAGTGTTGCTCCTCATGTTTCAGCCGTGTGTGTGTGTGTGTGTTCAGTGGTGTGAAACAAGCGCTGATCTTGAATCAGCTCTTTAGTGCCCATAAAAGACCCATATGCAAGTTATGAACCTGTGAATCTGTTTCTCGTTAAGAGCAGCAGCTTCAGAAGCTCTGAAACCAATTAGGAGCTTCTTCAACACGCCACTGCCCCACCCACATAGACACACACACACACACACACACACGCACGCGCTGAAGCTACACACACACACACGCTGAAGCTTACGGTTTAAAGGAATTGTTTGGCAAATAATCAGATGTCCACAATGTTCCCATTTAACACAAATGTAGTCGATTAGCCAAGACATGTTTGCTTCATTGTTTTGTGCTGTCGCTACGAGGCTAATGTAGCTAACAAGTAATGGGAGTACTTGTACTTGTAGCTAACAAGTAATACTGATCGACTGCATTTTGGGCTTTGGGGACACTAGGTACTTTTTTATTTTTCTCCAAACTATTAATTTAAAAAGCACATTTAACACACTCTGTACTACCAAATGTGAAGCTAAAGAGTAATCAGACATAAATATGTAACTGAGGAAACTGTAACCCCAATTTACTGTTCAGGTTAAAATGTTTACCCATGTCCAATTTTCCCTAAAAGTAGAAGGTAGAAATGAAATAATTTTTCCATCATAAAACTGTATGTGCTCAGCGCATAATAAAATTTATTCCTCTAATAAAACTGGAAAATCAGGACAGTTATAGCTCAGCGGTGAAGGTTCTGCACTAACGACTGGAAAGTTGAGAGTTCAAATCCCACAACTGCCAGACAGCCACTGTTGGACCCCTGAGCATGGCTCTATATAGGGTCAGGTGTAAATACATGACCAAATCATATACTTTCTTAAAAGGACAATTTTAAGCTCTATAATCTCATTTTTAAAACTTTTAATCTTATTTGTAAAACAGCTGGTAAATAACGTTCAGCTTTCCACTACAATTCCACCTTTAAGCTTAGAAAGTTTCACAAACCAACACCGCAATGTGTTTTCTGACTGCTGCAAAAACATTTTTCTGAACTTGTTCTTTGTCATTTATATCAGTTTGTTTCTTGTGGGCGTGTAACGACAGCTACCATTGTCGGTTGAGGGTGTGGCCTGTTTGACTTTTTTTTATTTATTTTTTTTAGTTGAGATGAGATGGTAGTAGCCAAAATGTATACAGTGTACTGTATTATGTACACACGTCACCGTGTTACTTTCGGTTAATATTGTAGTAAAACCCAGGAAAATATGTGACTGTGGTTTTATTTTCATTTTTGAGTGCTAAACTGCGGTTGAAATGGAACTAAACGCACATATCGCTTCAAATGCCACTCTGACCAATCAGAGCACAGTTCCTGTCCAAAATGCCACTGTAACCTATCAGAGCACAGTTCCTGTCCATAATGCCACTGTAACCAATCAGAGCACAGTTCCTGTCCAAAATGCCACTGTAACCAATCAGAGCACAGTTCCTGTCCATAATGCCACTGTAACCAATCAGAGCACAGTTCCTGTCCATAATGCCACTGTAACCAAACAGAGCACAGTTCCTGTCCATAATGCCACTGTAACCAATCAGAGCACAGTTCCTGTCCATAATGCACTGTAACCAATCAGGGTCCTTCTGACCGAGGAGTGTAAAATACAAGTGTATTACATTATGATATATTGGGGGATTTTACAGTGTATTACTACAAAATCTAAAGAGGTGTTCTGGGGTGACGGGACAGAACATTACTAAGCAGTGAACACTACAGTAAGGTTGAACTTGAAGTGAAGTTCAGGCAGTGTGTTGTAAACGATTCACTGTCCCTCAGTATCGCAGGGAGAGGGAGTTAACGAGACACAGCTGTGTTCTAATGAGAAAACTCTGAGAAAAACCCCCCAGATAAAACCCTGAGAAACCTCTGAGAAACCTCTGAGAAAAAACCCCACATATAACCCTGAGAAACCTCTGAGAAAACTGAGAAAACCCTAAGAAAACCCTGAGAAAACTCTGAGAAAACCCAGATAAAACCCTGAGAAACCTCTGAGAAACCTCTGAGAAAACCCTGAGAAACCTCTGAGAAAAAACCCCAGATATAACCCTGAGAAACCTCTGAGAAAACTGAGAAAACCCTGAGAAAACTCTGAGAAAACCCAGATAAAACCCTGAGAAACCTCTGAGAAAACTCTAAGAAAACCCAGATAAAACCCTGAGAAACCTCTGAGAAAACCCTGAGAAACCTCTGAGAAAACCCTGAGAACTGAGAAACCTCTGAGAAAACCCTGAGAAACCTGAGAAAACCCAGAGAAACCTCTGAGAAACCTCTGAGAAACCTCTGAGAAAACTCTGAGAAAACCCAGATAAAACCCTGAGAAACCTCTGAGAAAACCCTGAGAAACCTCTGAGAAAATTCTGAGAAACCTGAGAAAACCCAGAGAAAACGCTGAGAAACCTCTGAGAAAACCCAGAGAAAACTCTGAAAAACCTCTGAGAAACCTGAGAAAACTCTGAGAAAACTTGGAGAAAAATGGCACTTCCTCTTGAAATCAAGCATGTCCGTTTCACTCGTACACGCAGCCCGTTCGTTCGTGTTGATGTTTAGCTCTTGCTCGATGCTGCTGTCTAACTTCCCTCGTGAATCAGAGCAGAGTGTGTCACGCAGAGGGCTGACTTCAGCCGACAGAAATCTGCTGAGCCAAACGTGACGCGAGCCAAAGCCAACAAAACCCTAAATACAGCCGCCTTTTCTCCGCCTGCAGCCGGTACTTTCCCCTCCCACACACACACACACACACACACACACACACACGCACACAAACATTTAAACAGTGAGCGTAAGGGTGCGTGCATGCGTGTTTCCCGACAAACTCTGGTTTTAGGTTACCACCATGATTGGCGTAACGGGGCCTTCCGCTGCCTCTGATTTGCAAACGCGACTCTCGGGCAAAATGACTTCAGATCTACCGACGAGAGCTCGAGTCAGGCCGAGACCGAGAAACTCCCACACACACTTCATGTGTAACGGATGAAACACAGGCACATCTATTAAAAATACATCACCAAATCAGAGCTACAGCGATTACTCAACATTTGATCGTCAATGTGGATTTGTATTGCTGATGCGTCATTTACTTTATTGCTCTATAATGCAAAACACAAATCCACTACAGAAAGTGCACTAGATGAAGTAAATGACCAAGGGCTGTTTTGTACCTCGATGCTACTTGACACTGCAGATAGCAGAGAACATCTTTATCAGTTTTTAAAAAGTGCCTGAATTAAACGCAGGTCCGTGCTGAACTCCTTGGCTGTGCTTATATCCCTCCTGTTAGTCATG
Organism: Olivaichthys viedmensis; assembly: GCA_028565825.1. NCBI lineage: Eukaryota > Metazoa > Chordata > Actinopteri > Siluriformes > Diplomystidae > Olivaichthys > Olivaichthys viedmensis. Next base: position 3,632,837 of record JAOUQW010000047.1, on the reverse strand, counting down.
TTATAGACACGCCCCCATCTTTACTGCTCAGAAACACAAACACGGCGGACGTCATTGCTAAACTGCAGCGTTGACAAGATACTATTGTTGGGGGGGGGGCAAAAAAGGGTACGTCGCTAAAAAAAATAAAACAACAGTAAATCTGGGAGCTGCTTTTTCAAGGAGCCTCTTTCTTAAATCCATCTTTCATCTCCCCCACGTTTCATTCATTATGAGATGTTATCATTGGAAAGACATTTAATTCCTTAATCATTATTAGCACAACAGATATATAATATATTTGCGTGAAATATGCGTAAATCCCTTACAGCTGACTGTATATGTACGTCTCTCTTACAAAAGCGATAGAGTTTAAGGATTAGGACGACAGATATGGGCACTGTCCAACAGCTGGATCCCATAACGAAAACTCAGACAGTGTGTGGTTACGCTGGGACACACAGCTGGGGTCAGACGGGGACGACTTTTTCGGTTCTTGGTGGCAGGAGTTAAATATTGATGCCAGCACCAGGACTTATAATGTATAACTTAGTTATAACTCAGTCATGGCTTTAGCATTAAGTGCAAGCAAAGTATGTACCCGGATTTAAACTTAAAACCTGTTTAAAAACTTAAAACCTCCCCTCATTATATTAATCTTATGTTCTTTGTTTGTAAATGTGACTTTTCTGTCTGTTGTATAGCTGTGTGCTTCCTCTGTAAAGCAACCTTGGGTTTGAGAAAGGGACTATATAAACTGAACATATTATTATTATTATTATTATTATTACTATTATTATTATCATTATCATTATTAAACGGACCTGGAAACCCAAGAGATAATGTAGCACAAGTCCAATATGGAGATAATGACCACCAAGATGCGAGTCAGTCGAGTAATGAGGTTGGGAAAAATAATTGATTGTGAGATGCATCACGATTCTCAATTCTTATAACGTCATAACTGGGCTTTTACATAGGCTTATTCATATATAATATAATATTATATATATATATATATAGAGAGAGAGAGAGAGAGAGAGATAGAAATAGATAGATAGATAGATAGATAGATAGATAGATAGAAAATTCAGCGTAGTACACAAAGTTTCAGAACAGAACGTTTCGGACAAAAGTCACTTTGTGTACTACACTGAACTTTTACTACATCTACAATTATTATTAAGGTACACTGCAGTTACTTCCTGGATTCTTCTTCAGATATACAGTATAATATATATATTTTTTTTCTATTTAATTGAAAAATAAACACTATGGCCTCTAGTATAAATTAATTACTATCACTATAGCCCATTGTATAAAGTGTGACGTAAAGTACCAATAGCTCCAATGCAACTGTTTTAGCTTGTTTTTGGTTATTAGTTTATACCATAGAGGCAACGAGGGCGTCATGAGTACGCTACGTTTAAATTCGTCTAAGTTACTTGTGAAGATGGACAAACTCAGACCTGCGCCTTCAGTTTGATTTTTATGAGGCTGAAATCAATGTTAATTTATCTTTTGCTTTTTTGTGAGAAAAATTTGTAGAAAAGCTGCAAGTGGTCATATTGGGAAAAAAATCATAATGTAAGCTATAGAAATCAAAAATCAAGATGCATTAAGATGCACTATAATTCTATCTTGGCATTGAAATTGAATCATGAGGTGTCTAGAGAGTAAACCTAAATAATGTAATGTATCCATGTGAACTGATGACCAGCTGTGGTCCTACAAGTCCATCGGAGGCCAGCTTGCTGATTCTTCAGCTTTAACAATTCAATTCAATTTCAATTCAATTTTATTTGTATAGCGCTTTTAACAATGGACATTGTCACAAAGCAGCTTTACAGAAATCCGGATGT
>JAOUQW010000047.1:3587706-3601252 GCA_028565825.1 Olivaichthys viedmensis | reverse complement strand
CTATGAAAGTTTTATAGCATCAAGAGTGATGTTAATATAAACATTAATATCCAGAATGCCTCTTTTTTTGGAAAGCGTTGATCAAATTTTGTGGATACTTAAATAATACACTGGAATTCTCGATGTGTAGTCTTTTCTCCTTTATCATTACATTTTAATAATTTCACTTTTTTAATGACCTTTCCCAAAATACTTTAAATACTTTTATTACTTTAAATAAATATATATTTTTTATAAAAAAAAAAAAAAAAAGCCAACCTTTTTAATGCAGGAAGAGGACCAGATTGTATTGGCCAGATTTCACTTTAAGATTGATCAAATTTGATCGTCCCAATCATACCTTTACAACGTATGGACTGGAATAAATAGCCCTAAAAGGGTTTGTGCATATGTTTCTATAATTCATATTCAGTCCTCCAATTATTGAAGTGCAAGTAGATTTTCACGAGCCGTCAATTAAGGATAAATTGATTATTGCAGGTTATTTTTAGGCTAGGTGGTTAAATCACGATGCAAGAGACATAACCTGAAAAGAAAAAAAGAAAAGAAAAAACACACACGCACAAAATAAATGTATTTTTTTGATTGGTTCATAAGGTAAAGTTTGTTGTAGCATGTCGTGTGGTACCTCTACCATCAGGCATCTGCTGATTGGAGTAAGTGTAATACTATATGTTAGTGTTAATAACATTTCAATCTGGGTGAACAAAATGCCTTCACTTCACCCGATTCATCTAATACCGTCAGTCATTGTTCTGGTACATTTCAATGGCATTTCTTCACTGGAACACCCAGTCACTGCAATGCCACATTACAAACGGTGCTTTTCATTTAAATACACTATTAAGTGTGCAACATTTAAACAAAGTAATACATTCAGCTGACTCATGCTCCTTTTTTGTTCACCTCATTACACAAATGAGATCATGCTTTCTTCTCCTGACTTGTGTTCATTAACCACATCAATGTGTTTATCACGTTCATATTCTTTGGGTTAAGTAATGCTTCAGAGACTGACAAAAAGACCAGCTCCATGTCTCCTAATCTTGCATAGGCGTAAACAGCTGTCTCATGTTTCAGGTTTTCCAGCCTCTGGCGTTATGCTCCTCCAGGAATGTAGCAGGCGAGATCTTTTAAAAGACATGTGTCATATTTCTACATTGTGAAAGTGGGATTGTTCCAAGGCCACCGTTGTTGTTGCATGTGTTCGTATTGGGGCTAAGTTTTGACTTTCTCTACCTCCATGCTGGCTATGTGAGCCTCGTCGTGCACTTCCACATCTACACTTGGCTGAGAGCAAGTGTGCTGGTGATCCTTCCAGTCCTGAAAAGAGACGTTTTAATAGGACAGACCCAACGAACCTACACACACACACACACACACACACACACACACACACACTGCACCATGTGCACCTTGGTAACAGCAGCTCGCTAAAGTGGCTCGTTGCACACCGCAGCCTCACATTGGCTGCTTCACACTGTTGCTAGGGAACAGCTTATGCATTGCTCTGCTATTAGCCAATAGGAAAGTGTGTGTGAGCTACAGAAGAAGGGGGGGGGGGGGGTAGCCGCGTAGCCGCAGAGAGGCAAGGAGTGCAGGATAGTTGTGTAAAACAGGTTTACACAACACACCAACACACTGAGGGGGAATAAACTGCACAAATCGATAAGTACAGTTAAGTCAAATATCAGCATGCATTGTTTTTTTTATATAATAAAAATATATAATAAATATTTAAACATATGTATACATTTCCAAAGATTTATGAGGACTCTGGAGTATCTACTGATATTTAATTTTAACACTTAATTCACGTCACAATGTTTTCCGTAATTTGTCATTATATTTGAATTCTTATCAGACCGTGACAAAAAGTGTGCGAGCTTCATTGCCCATGTTGTTGTTGCAAGAACGCACACTTCACTCGTCACGGTCCGATTTCATGCCTCGCATGTTCCTCGCATGTAAGAAGTGTGTGTGTGTGCATGTCGTGCGTGCGTGTCTGCGCGCAGCCATAAACCCAGCTGCAGAACCGCATTAATTAAAAATCGGACGCGGCCGGACGCTCGTCATCTTTCAACCGTGCTCACAATGCAGCCTCATTTCATTTCCATACCGATCGTAATTATCTGTCGAGTGGTGCAACACGTAGATCAAAACACCACAACAGATCTGCTCAGTGTGTGTGGGAGTGTGTGTAGGGGGTTTGTCTTCATGTCTTTATGAGGAAACTCGCACACCGACCTCATGGCGATGAAGAATCTCCGTAAATGAAGTTAATTTAAGCCTGTAGCCGGACCTTTGTGCTCATCTTATCTTCGGTTAAATGAAGTTTTATATAGTCTCTGTGTGTGTGTGTGTGTGTGTGTGTGTGTGTGTGTGTGCAGAAACAAGCGTTCATCTCAGTGTCGAACAAATTTACACGTTGAGAATGATAGCAAATATTGATGTTTTCTCTCACCCCCCTCCCTTCTCTTTCTCTCTTTCTTTTTCCTAACAGGGCTCCAGCTCAATTCTGGTTGTCATGGTGATTTTGCTCAACATCGGAGTTGCCATTTTGTTTATTCACTTTTTTATTTAAAAAAAAACAAACAAAAAAAAAAACCTCTTGTCATTTCCCTTACGACGAGTCTCTCTTATTTATCTTATCTTATTTATGCCATTATGAATCGGTTACGAGTGTTATCCGGTCCCCCGCTCTTTCTGATCAGATTAACGGAAGTATGAATCACAAGGACGGAGGATGGAAGGAAGAAAGGAATTTCCGAAACAACTTGGGCTCACCTGTTTTTTGTTTTTTTTCTCCGCTTCTTTTTCTTTAGCATTAATGTTTTAAGGTTAATTTCCTCATTAACACTATTCCAATTGATATACAAAAAAAAAAAAATATTTATTTTTTTTAATCGACTTTCTTGACTACTCCCATGGCTTTTTTCTTCGTTTTCTTTTCTTTTTCTTTTTTTTCGGCTAGTGGACTCGAATGAACGGTGGCGCCATTTGTGGGAGACGGAGTATGTCTGAGGTGGTGTGTGAGTGAATTTTACTCCATCGAAATGTTGTATTGATGTCAAAAGAACGGGAAACGGTCCCCTGTCTTTACCCACCACCCCTCCATCCCATCTCATCATTCCCTCTGCACTGAGCGTCATCATCTCATTCCTGGTGTGAAGGCCCAATCAGGAACTGCTAAAACACAGCAGTGAAAGTAGAACCAGGACAGTTTCCGTAAATACTCAGTGCAAATTTTCACTGAAAAACAAGAACGGGGCCCAAACCAGAACCAATGGAGCTTGGGGGTCCAGTATTAGTTAATTTTCCACCATTCTAACAGGCGACTGAATGATCATTACAGCGTGCAAACGACTCAATTGTTAAATCCAACATAGAAGAAGTGCTCAGATTAACATGCTTCCTTTGTCCGATTGGCCGTTTGGTTATAGCCGATATGGGCTGCGTAGAAATGACTGACGAGAAGACTTGTTGGTGAAGTGTTTTACATTTCGTGAACACAAATAACACGATTAATATAACTTTGTTAAGAACGTTATCAACGCACTAAAAACCTCAGTAAAGTCGACAAACCATATTACTACAAAAAGAAAGCTGCATTTCTGCTGGTACGTTTTCTTTGATAAACTGAACTTGAACGCAATGTTGTGTGACGAGATATGCTTAAATAATCAGCAACCAACAGTGCTGCTAAGCCCGTCCCCAAGTACCATTCGTTTTCGTTGAGCTGGTACCAAAACACGAACAATTGGAAACTTTGGTACTGGATCGATGGATGATGAGGGGAAGTAAAACACAGTAACAGTTTTCTGGTTCCAAAAAAATGTGGTACTTTGGTGCAGTTGAATAAACTTAATTGTATGTTTAGTGAGGGTGTTAATATTGTTTTTACTGTTACATGTACGTTGTGATCGGATCTCAAGCACAATGTGGAAATACAGTCCATGCAGTGTGTTCACATTATGAAGAAAGTATCCTGTAATCATATACGTTACATTATTCCAAAGACACCCACAATCTTCGGCCTCGTGCCATGACGATAAAAATGACTCTCGTCCCTGGAGCTAGCAAGACACTAAAATATAAAGTAAAGAATTTTCACTAGATCTCATCACAGTGGATGTAGGTACAGTATGTCACGTAGTAGTTTCTCTTGCCTCTTGACAGATAATATTAGAAAAATATATAGCCCCAATTCTCAAACTGAAGGCCGCTTTCCAAAAAAAAACCTAGAATCAAAAAGAAGAGTGTTGCCATTGAAGTTTGCATCCGAAAGGTTGCTTTTCCACCAACACGGTGCTGGTGCCTGATCCTGAACCTTACTCCTGAACAAATTTCCACCACAAAAGAGCCGGTCCATGCATAAACTAGTAAAATTGTTTTTTTCCCACACCAGGACCGTCCATGATCACTTGAATTTTGTTCCACCCCGGCGACTAAAATAGCGAAAAGTCTGGTGTGAGCGCTGCTTAAATGCCAACAAAAAGTTATAACATGTATCTGTCATCTTGCGTGAAATTGTTGTCTGTGATGATGTCTCTGTTACCCTGTGCTCTCACACCGGCAGCGACGCGACACGAAAAAGCGGCCGGAAGGCATTCATTTTCAATGTGCGCTGGTGATCTACAGCGACAAGGGGCAGGGTAACCGTTAGCGACTCAAAGTGGGCGAGGTGAGTGCCGCAATAAAGTTGGAAAATTTAAAATTTATGCAAATGAGAAGCGAAGCGATGTGGCAACTACTAATGGGAGTGAGGGACGGCGGTGTTACGCTTCTTTTTTTCCTTTACAGTGAAACATTATCCGTGCTTTTTTTGGTTCCAGATACTCGTTCCTACTCTCAGATCCTGAACCAGCCACTGAGGCTCGCCATGCTGCTACAGGCTTAAAGTGTGATTTACCCAAAATAGAATGACGCCAGTGTTTTTTGCCGCAAAAAGGCGGCAGTGATTGCGAACAGCAAACATTTTCGGGTCATTCTGACACTATAGACAGCGATAAACTGAACGCATGCAATTTATACACAAGCGATTTCCCTCCAGAATTTTTATTTTAACAGGAATGCATTTGATTTGCGGTCAAAATGGGTGGCCTATGCTCTGTAGCTAGCTATGTCGTTTGTGTAGCCATTAGCACTAGCCTGGTGCTACCAGTGAAACCGTGGCAACCGGCAGGAAACTAAAGATAGGAACGCCCACTAGCGACCAACGCATAGCGATTTGAGCGACACGAGGCAAAAAATAAAAAATGTTTAAAAAAAATCGCTGCTGGTGTGAGTGTCGGGTAAATGCTGAAGGATTGGATGGTAAAAAGGTGAAATCTGCTATAGTTGTTATGATGGTTTCGCCGTCTGTTTGATTACTTAACAATCACGCTCTCAAACCGGTGGAAATGTAGGCCAATTCTTAAAAGGGTTAGATAGTTCCCTGAACTAGCATTGGCCCTGTGTCCGTGGAAAAGGGGGATCTTCAAACAATTCTAACTGTTGAAAGCGACCTCTTCTTACGCAGAGGAAATGTAATTGGATCATCTCTCGAGACCCTCCAGCCTCCATGTTAGTAGCTGAAACATCAACAGCTTGCTAATGTTCCACTGCTCACAACTAGCGTGGAAATTTGCATATAGCGTAGGAAACCAATCACAATGCAGTCGAAGAGAATGCATGTGAATACCAGGTATAAATGCAAGCGCGAGATTGGATCATTGGATCAAATGGAGTTTAAAGGCTTTAGTTTTGTCGTGGTACCAAACCAAACTGCAGCAGTTCTTCATTAGGCCTTTAACACGTTCATTTTAGGTCTTCGTGTCTATTCTTTTCCTTCCATCAAGCCAATCATACACCATTGTTTTTTGATAATCTGGGATTTCACAGTGATGCGTTTCCAGAAATTGCCCTGGTTGTCGAAACAAACCCCATGAGGTCCAACTGCAACACGGAGACGCTCCAGACTAATGTGATTTGGCCTGTCAAAACAATGAGCAAAGAAGACGTCCAGAGCTCCAGCGTCTGCAATTTACAGAAGATTTTCTCTACAAGACCAATGATGATGTTCATTCATCGCTTTAAACGTCTGAGTCCACTAGCAATAACGCATTGGTTATTAAAAACAAATATAATGTTGTCAAATGATATTTCTCAAACAAGGTTCTTCACTAATACAAGTCCAAAAAAGAGACTGAAGTAGACATGTGCCGATAATCGGTTATACAATATATTGCGATATTTCGACGTTTTGTGTATATTGCGATACAAGTGTTTCATTCTGGAAGAGGCTGCCTTGTAAAGCAGATTTGTTTTTGTGCAGTGTCTGTCAAATTTACAAAACAGCATAAGGACTCTCTCTCTCTTATTTTGGACAAATTTTAAAGAGCATCATGTGTCCTTCTTGGAGAAGGTAATCCCATAATTCTGGAGCTCCCAAGTGGCGCAACTGTCTGAGCTTTCGCCCTAGCAACTACATTGATAACTATTACTAAATTGGGTAAAAATAATTTTTAAATAAACAAAAAATCCAAAATATTCACAAGACGAGAGTGGACGAGTTGAAAAACATGGCGGACTGAACTGTCGATCCAACTGTCGAATAATGTTTTAGCATTATGATACTTTTGAATGAAAAAATATAATATTGTAATAATATCGTAAACCGTAATAAAATGGTAGCCAATTATCGTGGTGTAAAAATTTAGTTTTGGTACGTACCTAACTAAAACCAGTAGATATGAGATATTAATCGTTAAGAGGCGACAATATTTAACCGTTTGTTATGAGCGTATATGTTTAACTTGAATGAAATGTGGCATCACAACAATTTTCTAAAATTCCAGTTTTATACGACGGCTTTGTATTAGTTTTTGATAACTGATGAATGTCTCGGTAGTGGACTCGGGCTCTTGGACCCTCGTGTGCATATATAAGATTATACAGACATATACATGGTATTTCATCCATTATTTGAGTTTGATTGATAGGCTTCATTGTTAAGACATTGTCTGAATGTTGGACGAGGGCTAACACATGATGTTCTGTAACGTCGTACCCATGTTAAATCCCATCGGGGTGTCATTAATTAATTAATGAGGAACATCAGCGCCCACCTCGCCACGTGCACCCGAGGACGCCGCTGTTCTCGACCAGAGGTTCAGAGACTGTTAACGTTTTTTTCCAACTGCTGCTTTCAAAATAAATATTTATTGAAAAATGATTTAAAAAATAATAAAATTTAAAAAAAAAAAAGTTTTTTTAGCTATTTGCAAGATGTCTGGAAAAAAATGCCGACTGCCTTGTTTTTTAAAGAGACCAATTTGCATGCTCATGTATGGTTTAGTTTTGTAAAAGCTACCTTCTAAGACAAATAAGGATATAAAAGTCTTCTAGTTTTGGAAGCAGTTATATGAAGTTGCTGAATTTTATTTATTTAATTATATATTCATGTACTTTTTTGGTTTGTTTTCATGGCAAAAAAAATGAATTTACTGCCCCCCTAAGAAAGGAGGATCCGCTGCACTGCAGTGATGTCTTTCCAAAATCCGAGAGGAACCTAAACATCCGAGATGAACGATACATCCGGAATCACAAAAGGGAATAACACTCGAAGGGATGCGTTCGGTTTATTTTATTTTTTTCTAGCCAGCTTACTGAACTTAAAGACTCTGAGCTGTTTGTTTTTTATAGCATGTGTGTGTATGGAGCCTGTACCTCCCGCCTGAGTCAATGATCGCTCACAGTCTGTGCTCTCTCCCTTTACCTCTCTTTTCTTCCCTTTTCCCACCATATCTCTGTTTTTTCTACCCAGACAAAATTTCAAAAGGAGGTGAAAAAAATATTGTACAATGAAATGGCGATGCAAAGGAACGAAAGGTGGAGGTCAAACGTGTGGAGGTCAAACGTGTGGAGGTTTGTAGCTGCAGCCCAATACTGTTTTAACACGCCCTCGTCCACGGGCCCTCTCCATTTCCACTTGGCTGAATTCCCTTTATCGTGATTACATCCTCATCTTAAGTTCACTAGATGAGAACATCACTGTAGACTTTACTTCTGCAACTTACCACGAAGGCACTGCAACCCGGCGCAATTTCCTTTAAAAAAAGTAGCAAGAAATTACAAACAGCAGCAATTAAACACTTCCAAAGTTTCAATTGTGTTTTACGTACCTTACGATGTGCTTAACCATGGTGGTTTCCTCCTGCTGAGCGGGTTCCCCGAAGACCCCACCGAAGTTACGATGTTGAAATCAGAGGTAATGAAGGCTAACTAGCTTTACCAAAACAATTGCACATTTATTTATTTTTTATCATAACTTTATAAAAATTAATTTTAATGTGGCACACAAATATGACGGCTGTGAGACACCACATGCCCTTCAAAAGTAGCCAAAAAATGGCAAACAGAAGCAATGAAACACTTGAAAAGTTTCAATTGTGTTTTACTTACCCGACCATGTGCTCATCGACCATGTGCTCATCGTGGCGGTTCCTTTCTGCTCGAGGGTTCCCTGAAGACCCCATCGAACTTCCGATGTTAAGCTAACAAGCGATCCAGATTTAGGTATCTGGGTTACGTTATGTTATTGAAGACTTATACTTTTATTGAATTATGTGTTATAATTAATAGTAATAGTTGCTAGCTAAGGAGTTGCACTAGCTAGCTAACTACCAAGCTAGCTAGCGATTTGTCTATATAAATTGTGTGATGCCAGTCACCTAGCTATATTTAACACCTTTTTTATGGAACTGTTAGCTATCTTGCTATCAACCGCCCCAGCCCTGTGGTAATGCTAGCTAGATTATTTAATTACAAGGAAATAGAAGCTAATTAGCTTGACCAAAACAGTTACCTATTGTTTTTAATTAATATGACGGCCGTGTGCTACCACATGACCCTTCATGTGAACAACAAAGATGATTTTGGCGAGTGAAACAGTATCCATGACATCAGGGAGGACCACAGTCACCAAAACACAATTTGAATTTGATAGCCAGCAAGCTCGCTAATTAGCATTCTGATATGACAGGATACAGGTTAGAGGAAATAGTAAAAAAAAAAAAAGTTTAATAGGAGGAAATCACTTTAACACTGTTGTTCATTGAAAAGTCACGCCCTGTCACTCGTGTGATCTAGTTTATATACACCTCCAAATCTTAAGGGGACGGTGACAAGTCTGTGTTAAAAACAGTATTGGAACTAGGGTTACTTATCCACCATGTTTGCCCACCTTGTCTCTGGTTCCTGGGTTCTGTGTGGAACAGCATCTAAAAAGGTCATAGGATCTGGTGTATGGCTTGGCTCACACACACTGTATGCCGTTTCTAATGTGTGTGTCGGAGATGTTGGGAGATGAAAACGAAGCATGCGGTGGCTGAAATCTACTCTGTAACCTCCACCCTGCCCGGACGGACCCATCATGACCCTGCGGCCGGCCATCGCATGCCCGAGCATGCCCACTTCCTTTTTCTCTCTTTCTCTGGTTCCGTTCTTTACTTTGGTTTTCCTGGGAGTTTGTTCGTTTTTTTGAGTTATGTGAAGAACATAATGAAAGTGTTTGAAAGTAAGCTCTTGTTTTGTGGTTATTGAAAAGCGGGTTTCCAATTTCATTACCGCCATCTTTCATGAAAGGTCATCTAAAATCAAGGGACACGGGAACGTATAGTCAGTGCAGGGTGCTGCACGCTAACTGTATTTGCTAGCTAGCTAACTTACTGTAATCAAGCCAGGTTACTATAGTTAATGACCACGGCAGTTAAGTGCTAAACCTCCTGTAATTATTATTATTTTGTAAAATAGAGGTACACTTTCCTTTTTTACCCAGCAACCATGGGGGATGTATACTTTTGCACTCAACTGTAAAACTAAAACTACAAAAAAAAAAAGTGAACTAAAATAAAAACGATATACTAAATTAGATCAATTAAAAACTACAACTAAATGGAAACTAGAGATTTTCCTTTCTTTCTTTTTCGTGGGGCTACAAGCTTTTGAACATAACTGTAGAACTCCAAAAATAAAAATTTGTGAAACTTAAATAAGATAATATACCAAAACTAAATAGACAAATACAACTACAGAGGAAATAGAGATACATTTTCTTTTTTTTCTTTTTTTACCCAGAAACTGTGGGGATGTAAAACTGCCCTTAATTGCAAGACTTAAATGACAAAAAAAAGCAAAAAAAACAAAACAAAACAAACAACCCATAAACTACACTAAAAGAATACACTAAAAATAAAAAAATTTAATTAAAAACTAAATTAAAACTAGAAGTATTGCCTCCGAAACTAACTGGAATAAAATGATAAAGCAGATGTGAATCAATTTCCGTGTTTTGTTTATTTTCGCACAATATTCTTGGAACCTGGGTTATGGTTTGGTACGGAAGAAGCCGGCTGGCAGGAATGAATTGAAGTTTATTCCCAGAAATACAATGACTAAAGCTAAAATATATAAAGATTACCAAAACCACACTAACAACTAAACTAAAACTAAACTGAAATTCAAATGAAAACTGAAAATAATATCGAATTGAAGCTGATTTCAAGAAAGACAAACTATAACGCTGAATCTAGCAAGCAGGCACCATCTCAGTGAATGTTCGTGGCACTTTTCTCCTTATGTGTGTAGAAAACAGGAAGTGAACGAGGGGCCTCCGAGACCACCAGCTGTAGGTCTGAAGTAGCATCTTAAGTGGCGTTAGCTCATTAGCATCAGTAACACTGACCACACATCACGGATAGAATTTTAAACACACGTACACATAGACGGCATGCAAATATGTCTTGTGAGGATGAGCTGTTGCCCTAGAAACCCTGATGTTCTTTTTGTTTTCGAAAGTGGGCATGGTCAGATCTTTTGGGACTACTGGTTATAATGCAGAAACCTAGATTTTTGGACAAACTAATCACTAATTACATGCACTTTATGGTTTTAAAATGTTCCGGCATATTTACTTCTAAAGAATACAACTCGTTATATTGATCTAGTTATTGATATTATATAATATTATATGCTACAGCCTCCATATTGGATATTTTCTTTGCTATCAGTCCCAACGTTTCCTCACACACATTTAAACTCACATCATAGAAATGAGAGAGGAAAAAAAAAAGACCTCACCTTCCCCTGCCGAGAACCTCCAAATGGTATATTCCGGCACACACACGTTTCCTTTCATGCACAAACACCACACACTGAGAAGAAGTTTGGATAAACAACTCAATCAAAATCTCTCAGTCCGGAAACAGTAACAAGCCTCAAAATCAAAGTAAAAAATTTCAATAGAAAGAAAGTCAGACAGACCGAGAGACAGACAGACAGATCGAGAGACAGACAGCAGTCTTGCCCTTTAACTTCCTGGTTCTCTGGTTAATTAGGAGGCACTTTGTGTTCTAGGTGACCTTTACAATTAGAGCACCGAAAGTCTCACAGGAAACATCAGCAGAAATTCAACATGGAGGAAAGGTCAAAGGTCACAGAATTGCTTACTCTCATCTAAAAAGGGAATAAAGATGAGATATTAAAGAGACGAGAAAAGATGAAAAAAGAACAGACAGCGAAAATGGAAGGAAATTAAACAAAAATTATGAGGAAATGAAAAAAGAAAGTTTTTGATTATTTAATTAGAATTACAATTTAGGTTTTTTAAAATAAAAGCTGCAGTTTATGTAAAAAAAAAAGAAAAGAAAAAAAGAAGTTGTTCTACTGAGGACCAGCCAAATGTCCTCACTACAGCAAAAAAATCAGATGTTTGTATCCTTGTGGGATATTTGGTCCTCACTAAGATATAACAGAAACACACCCACCCACAGACACAGAAACACAGACACACAGACAGACACACACACACACACACACACAGACAGACACACACACACAGACAGACACAGACACACAGACAGACACAGACACACACACACACACAGTCACACACACAGACACACACACAGGCAGACAAACACAGACAGACACACACACACACGGACAGACAGACAGACAGACACAGACACAGACAGACAGACACACACACGCAGACACACCCACAGACACGCACACAGACACACACACACACAGACACAGGCAGACACACACAGACAAACACAGACAAACACACACACACACACACAGACAGACAGACACAGACACACACACAGACACACAGATACACACACACACACACAGACACACAGACACACGTTATTGGCCTCTCGCTGAACAAACAACACAAACTGCAATGTTCAGAACATCAGGCTTTGGGTTCAGAGTTTTAAAGTCTGATAGAGTTCAGATTGTATTCAATTATTACTGTGTGTAAGAACATGTAGGAAAAGAAAATGGACAGAAATTAGATCAAATGGAAAGAAAATGAGATTTCTGCTGAAGTTTGCTGTCTTTCAGGTTTTTCTCCTGAAAAGTTTAACCAAGTATACTACAAGTTAAACCAAGTTTGCCATGAGAGTAATCAAGTATACTACACGTTTAACCAAGTTTACTATGAGTTTAACCAAGTTTGCCTCAAGTTTAACGAGGTTTACTACGAGTTTTTTTTTTACTAAGGGTTTTTTATTTTCTTAGAATAAATTTACTCCAATAAAAGGTTAGATTTCTCTCATATTTTCAGTGTGAGATTAAGCTAATTAACCACAAAGACATATGTTCATAACCTTTTTTTATCCATCTTTACCAAGGGTGCCAATAATTCTAGAGCTGAATGCACATGTATACATATGTACTGTATCCTCAGCTTTGTTGACCCTGTTCTGTTAATGCCCTATGAAAAAAATCCCAGACCCGTCCTTGTTCCTGAGTGATGCAGTGGTAAAGGGTTCAGTCTGTGATCAGATAACCATGTGTTTAAATCCTGACAATCTCAGAAAAATCTCATGTCTCTTTTTTGTCTCATTCTCCGATGATTCTCTTTGACAAAAGAATTCCCAGCCAGTAGACCACGTTTAGTAGTCGCCGTAGCGTCTTCATTTGCCCCATATGCCCCCTTATAGGACTGTCATGAGCAAGATGAAGAAACTGAAGTCTGAGGTTTGTTGGCAGTACTACCTGCAGAGTCTGTCCTTTTTTCCCCTATTAGGGGTACTTCTGAACAAGTAATCATTTTTGAATGATGTAGTGTATACGAGCGGGGTCAGCTACAGGTGTCTTTGCAGCTTCCAACAAGGATTGAAGAAAAATGTCTGTTCCATCTGTTCTTTTACCACTTCTACCCAGTTTATAGACAAATTGTTGTCTACCTTAGCCTGGCACAATGCCATACGGCCAAAGGCTGAATGTTCAGGCAACACCCTGTGACACGGAGTCAGGCACAACATGACATGTAATGGGAATTGCTTGCGGGAGGCTAAAGGCGGGTGTGGAAATGATAACTGGTCTAGCTCGAAGTAAAGAGTCAATGTGTATGTCTCTCCTTGTTATACAGTTTATTACGGCCTGACCCAACTCTTGCATATATATATAAGACCTTGGTGTGATTATTGATGCCGGTCTCTCGTTTAAAGCTCATGTAGATAATATTACCAGGACAGCCTTTTTC
>JAOUQW010000047.1:3538361-3550739 GCA_028565825.1 Olivaichthys viedmensis | reverse complement strand
TGCGCTCTGACCCCAGCTCACCAACATGCTGGGATATGCGAAGAATCAATTTCACTGTACTGTACTTGTATATGTGATAATAAAGGAGCTTTCTTTCTATTCTATTCTATTCTATTAACACTTGCTGAAACAATTTGGTTGTTTATTTAAATATGGTCTATATTCTTGGCTTCCCACTTTTTTTAACATAATCAAAATGTAATTTGTGGCCCAACAATTCAATTCTCTTATGAATTGGCTTCTAAATATATTGGGTCCAGAATCCAGGCTCACTCCCTTGGGCTTGATCATGGTGTTTTGAGAAGGGAAGGGAGACAGAAGAAGATGCCTTGTAGGGGCAGAACGGTTGGTGAAAGAGTGACCCCTCAATTGACGGCTGCAGAAAGAAAAAGAACTGTAAAGACAGACAGCAGATCTGTGCAGTGCAAAGGGGGAAACGTTCGGCGTGTACTGACAGGTACAAGTGCCATGACGACTGATTCATTTGAGACGATCTTCCAGGATTGCTTGCCACGTGAGCTTTGCGACTTTCAATGGACACTTTGTAGGGTCTGGCCTCGGCTCTTGGGTCAGGGTATTCTTCTCCTGTGGCGCCACAATGAATGTGAGGCGAAACCGGGGGATGGGAGCCAGGCGGCGCTCTGATGGAAGTGCCACATTTGTAATTTAATCCAGGTACTTCACGTTGGCCCCTTACAAAAACCTGGGGTGGTAAACACTTACAACAAAAACACACAGTACATTATTGCATCACCTTGACATTTTCTGTTTCCCCCTTCTTTCTTTTTTTTATTATCTCAAAATAAAACAAGGGCTCTCTGAATTTTTTATAACGTGCATTAAGAACACATGTAAGTCTGCACCTGGCACACAGCCCAAGTGTCCAACTAGTATTGCTCTACCCGCAGCTGCCAATTTCTGATTTCAAGCGCTTAGGGTAGAACGTTCTCCAGCTCCCTCCCCTTGACCAGCCTAATAACCTTCCTTACAACTCCCGAGTCTGTATGACCGAATGTCCCAGTCAACATTATACCTCAGTATTGGATGTCAATTTGTTTCCACTGGCCCACGCTGCACAGCGCTTCTGGAGGGGTTTTGGCCTCCAGCAGTTGCCTGCGGAACGTGTGGACGAAACCTTTTCTGACAGAGACCTGCGCAGAGCAAATTGAGTTAGTCATGGCTGAGGCACGGCGTGGAATGTCGAAGCCTACAAAAGCAATGGAGGAGTAGGATAAAGCTGGGCTCCAGAGAGAGAGAAAGAAAGAAAGAAGAAAGACTCCGGCAGAGGGCATGAATGGCAGCCGAGGGTTCTACGTGCAGCAGCAAATCTCTTTCTCAAGTCTAGCCTGAGGTAGCTTTGAAAGCTAAGGCTAATTGTATTGGATTAAGATGTCGGGTCACGGCTGGCTGCTATTGTTAAGAGTGAATGCTTTTTTAATAGATGCCCCAAAGTCATGAGGTCCTGAAGAGCAACAGCTTTAGCTACTGCATGAAGAAGACGATTTGCAGCAACACGTGTTTCCCAAGATTAAAATAAGAGATTTAAATAAATGAAACCAAAAAACAGCGGTATGCCTCATTGGCATTGTCAGTCTTAATACATGTACACATGATTAGATTGCATGAAAAAGAAAATTACTTTATGCAAAATTACTTATCTTTTTAGAAATTTTAAGTGGGTTTTTTTTTTTTCATGTTGGGTTGTAAAAAAAATTAAGATCACTTTGTGAAACACGTATTCTTCCTACTGATGGCTTAAGCCAAAATTTGAGCCACCCAGAGGTTCACAAGAATGCTTACAAGAGCGGTGGAGTGGCGCGGTAAAGGATGTGGGGACGTCTTGATAGTGCCTTCAACGTTATCATAATAGCTTCTGTGTTTTCCTTACTTGTAGAAATACAGAGCATTTCCCTTAAGACCTTGAGTAACACAAACTCTATCTCCTATCTCCTCGAGAAACCGTGCCAAACACAAACTGTTGTTTATCTCAAGGTTCTTACTAAAGCACAGATAAACCACTGCTATATAAGCTGCCGAGGCCTTCCACATAACCTGTGTTTGATTTCTGCAGGGCAAATGGAGGGTGCCTAGTGATCAAATATTGACAGTTGATTACAAGAGAGAGCTATTGCAGGTGCTGGCCACCTATCAGGAGTAAAGGTAGTGCCCTGTGTGTGCCGGATAAGGCCATGGAGGAGTGTGAGCAGGCAAACTCGCACCAGTTTTTATCAGCACACTGGAGGCAGCTGCAGTTAAACATTAGCTATCGAGATATGCCCTGCAACAGGCACTGCAGACTGTTTGTTCCTCCTCGTAGTTTTGTTTTCAATACACATTTCATCAGCAACTGTCTCTCTCTTACTGACGTGACTTGTACCCATTTTGAAATTTGAGTGCACCAGCACATGGCATCTACTCTTAGCTTTTTTTTCCATTAGCACATGGCATCTACTTAAAGGCTTTTTTCCGGCTCCTTCAAACCCTTGTCATCGCTCCTGTTTTTTCTGCCATTTATCCTAATCCTCACCTTGACCTCTGTCCTAACCTCAAGCCATAATTTAAACCAAACCCACATCTTTCGCAACTATAGGACATGTGCGCCATATCGTAAAAGGCTCATGTAACTTATTCATCATCTTCCTGATTTTAACCTTTTAACTCTGCTTTCATACGCTCGATTTGTCAGCCTGATAATGTGAAAATTCCCGACCATAACATTGAGTTTAGAACGCCAGCAGAATTACGAAAGAAGGCCCAGAGCATAGATGCTGAAGACCAGTGGTGTAGTCTGCGGTTCAGTGGCCGACCATTTATAGCCCTCTGCTTTTCCCACTTTGTTGTACGCTGAAGATGGGGTGTGTGTGTGTGGGTCTTATATACTCATGCCCCACATTCCATGCCTGTGTGAGCTGTTTGTCTGAGCGGCCCGAGTGGAATTAGCCTCCGGCCTGCCAATGGGCTTACATGCACGCGTGTTTTACTGACTGGGTATATTTGCATGATATAAAGCCCTGTTTCCTTTGCAATTTGCACATACTGTCTGAACAAAGTCCCTTTCTCAATTTTTTTTCTCACTCATATAAACCCGGAGATGGAACTTAAGGATTTTACACACTGGCCGGCCAGGATTGAACACTGGAATTTCTACTAATCCAGTCAAAATCTCCATCTCTGACACCATTATCATTGAGTCCACTCAGGATGAACGTGGCTCCTTGTCCAGATCATTTATATCTCCCCCATGTGAAACATAAAGCTCCCACAGCAGCCATGAGTAATTGAAGTCGTGTTCAGTTTTTTGCCAGTATGCAATAAGAAGCTTGTCTTTCCCTTGGTTTTCCACCACCGACCGTGGATTTGGGAATCTTTTGCTCCCACTGTATTTTATTTTATTTTATTTTTTTCAGGCTCTCCTTTTACTTCCAATACAGCTGTATAATTGTCATCCAGGCCCAAGTTTTCATCTATTGAGTTCCCATAAAAGTCTTTATAACCTCTGCAAGTATGTTGTCCATTAAAAACACCTCCAGGTTCTTGGCTTGTTGGCTAGAAAAAAACAAAAAAACAATGCCTTTGAAACTCTTTTTCATTGCTTTTCAGCAGTTTTCCAGACTTTATTGCGATGTCTCATTTTTTTAAAATTCATACTCATACCGAAAAAGACAGGTGCTATACAAGACGATTATGGTCAGGGTTAATTTGGAAGGACAGATGATCCTTTGTTTCCAGTGAACCTGTGACCATTGTACAAGGTGGAACAAAGGTTTATGTCTTTCAGAAAGTCTGGACTAAGTCAGGCTGGTAGCTTAAATGATGTTAGGCCTAGTCTTTCATTTTCTTGACATGTTTCATTACTCTAACACATAGCAGAACCCCTTTTTTCCTCCAGGACTATTTCAGTCTACAGCCGATCTAGGGCTGATCTCTAACTTTAATCAGTGACATTGATTCAGCAGTGACAGATCTGCATCATGTTTTCGGTCTGCTTTTAAATGAGTGCAATAGCGTCCACTCCAGCTGTTCAATACGGAGATGATTACACACACTATTCGAACACATCATTTCAAAAGATAACAGATTTTTTTTTTTGTTCATTCCAGACTTTTGCTTTTTACACGTGACTCAAAAGAGATGCCAATCATAAATGATTACTGATAATATAAGTGCCAGGATCCTTTTTTCCCCCCAGACATCTGTATCTGTATTTCCTGGATTTTATCACAGCTATACTATAGATATTTTTGAACAAATGACAAAACATGTCTGGCTGTCACTTGAACCAACAATATTAACCAATTAGTTGTTTTTTGATAGTGTGGAAATAGCTTGATTTCACACTGAAAGTGCATTGCTAAACTCGTGACACTAGAATCCACATTAACATACACTGCTCATGGTAGGTGCTTCTATGTGGTTTGACAAAGTTTCTAAAATGTAAAAAAAAATTTGCATAACATCGTGCCGAGAGGGGAGCTATGTTAACTTACAAAGAACACCGAATACTTGCCAAAGTACTAGTTACTTTTTATTGTTGCAGAGGTGTTGAAGAGCTCCAGAGGTATATATGTTCCACATTTTATTTTATTTTCCAGTTAAAAGGGAGATTCAGCCTCCTGAGTGGTACAACTGTCTTTATCGTATCGTCAGAAGATCCATAGCAAGGAGTCCGAGAGAGGATAATTAGCCCTACTCTCTGGGTGAGAAGCGTGGCCTTTTTTCCTTTTCCCTCTGTTAATGAGTGCAATGCTAGCCAATCATGAGCGTCTGTTCATGTAAATAGAATATGTGAGTTAGCGCACTCCATCAAGCAACAGTTTAGAAAGATGTGTCTTCGAGGAAACACGTGTTAGCCCTCAACCTTGGTAGTTGTCGTGTGGTAAGGGGAGATCTGGATGATAGGGTGGGAATTGGCAATGATTGAATTGTTAGAAATTGCATTTAAAAAAAGTGAGATTCAGAGTCCGATGTTTAAGAACGTACTCTGCGTCTGTTAGAGTTATAGAACAGAA
Organism: Olivaichthys viedmensis; assembly: GCA_028565825.1. Lineage (NCBI taxonomy): Eukaryota > Metazoa > Chordata > Actinopteri > Siluriformes > Diplomystidae > Olivaichthys > Olivaichthys viedmensis. The sequence goes on along the minus strand of JAOUQW010000047.1, from coordinate 3,545,730 downwards.
GGCCATGCAACACAATAGCATGTGGATCAGTCACCACCCTTTTAGCATTATTGCAAACACCATAGAAATGTTTTAGAAGAAGTTGCATTGTAGGATAACTCAGTGTTCTCAAGCCGTGTACATTCCCCTGGCCCTCAGAAAGGGGCAAAAAAGCAACTGGAACTTTAAAGACTTTGCGGAATCTGCTGACTGGCCAGCGTGGCAACTTGATCCGCTCAGCGCCCAACACCCTACTGGCTTCTGGTGCTGAGATTCCCAGAACAGTGTGAGTGTGCCTCTGAGGAGTAGTGGCAGAGAGAGCCACGAGCCAAACCACACTTTTCCCACCACTCAACCGCCTTCAGTAAAAAAAAAAAAACGTCACACTGTCCGCTGTGCTTTAACTCAATAGAATGCCTTCTCATAGGAAGGTTATCTTTCAGCTGCATGCATTTTTTAAAAGTGGATTTATTTCTTTTTTGCTGATTTTTGCCCATTTATGCTTTTAGATCTACAACATGTAGTAATTAAAGTTTATCGATTATGGTTGTAAAAATGCAGTGGTCTCAATATTTACTGTAGAGCTGCACAGATTCAAAACAGTGAAGTATCTGGCAAAACCTGGCAGGCAATAGCGACCAATCAATCCTGCCATCTCTTTATCAGTAAAGTCCGATACCACATGTGCATCCCTTTAATAAATAAAAAAAAAGGTATACTATTATTTAGAAATGTTCGTTCATTCATCTTAAGTAATCTCTTTATCCTGGTCAGAGTCGCGGTGAATCCGGAGCTTATCTCGGGAACACTGCGTGTACGACAGGAATACACCCTGGATGGGACGCCAGTCCGTCACAGGGCTCACCCACACACACTCATTCTTACCTAGAGGCAATTTAGAGTATTTACAAATGTTCAAATGAATCTCCATTTGCATTGTGAGTTTCCTACTTGGTCTCCTTCTCTCTCTCCCCCTCCTTGGTTCTCGTGCCTCAGTGAAAAGAAGTCTCAGTGAAAGAGGCGTGGCTTCCGTGCTTGTTAGTTTCAGCGAAGGAAGCGTGGACTCTGTGCTCGTCGGTCCCAATGAAGGAGACGAAAGATAGGAATAGAACGATTTGCACAATACTTAAATCATATTCCAGCACATTGTATTGCCCAGAAATGCATTGTGTTAAAATGGCTCTAAATTATATCGCATTGAATCGTTGCCTGCTACTGTATCTTTCATACATGAGATTGCTGATCACATATCGAGATGCGCATCATATCGACTCAGATAATAGACGTGTATCGTTCTCCTTCCATCAAACCTCTCGCCTTAAGGCTTTTCTACTGTGAGATTGTTGGATACATTTTTATGAGCTAACACATTAATTAAAAACATTGTCATTTTGAAAACATAAGTTGTTGAAATGGTGAAAGAAAGAAAAAAATGCAAAAGCTTTTGGTTGTTTCATCTTTGAAGCCCCATTAACACAAAGGAAGAAGAGCGTCTAGTGTAAACATAGCCAGCCGCAGGCCTCAGGGTAGTGTTAACTGTCATGTTTTAGCAATTGGTAGCAATTGACCTATTGACAGGAGGGGAAATAGGTGCTCTTTACCTGTTTGGATGAATAGAGTGTGGCCCGTGTAAATGCATTATTGTTATCATTCTGACCTGTCACCCAAGGCAACGACAGAAACACAGGCAACACAGGACAGAGCGAATGAGCGCAAACGCTTAGGCACTGCTCTGATAGAACTGGAGACAGAGCACACACCTTCCATGACATGCCATTGGCCCACATATTATGACAAGTTGATATCAACCAGAAGTTTAGGCCAACTGATAGAATTCATTTTGGAAAGGTAACCTAGTAAACAATTCTTAATACATTAGAATACAATGGACTAGGAATTATAGACTCTACAGAGAAAACCACAAAATACCATTTGAAACTTGAGTTTATTTTTGTTCTTTCTTGACATGGGTCATTTTCATTTTTTAGAAGTGCTGTATGAGTGCATTTTTTGGTGTCAGATTAATAGATGTCTTAATTCTTCTGTAAACAATAACTGGTCCCACTCATTGTAATGGCCAGTTTTGTTCTCCAGTGCAATGTATTTATTTGAAATGGAGTGTGTATGAAAGACTCCCATTAGTCCTCTCAAGAGAGGAGACTAAATGCTCTACGCTCTCCACGGTGGTCTGTTTGGGATTCGCCATGTAGCTGTTGGCCCACAGAACCACATGATGGCAACATGAACCATCCCACAAACCTCTCATTCCAACACTTCCTGAGGGAGACCCATACTCAATCTTGCATACTTTTCAGGAGACGTTTTCTTTTCACCCAGCTTGTATTGGCTTCTCTCCACCTTTGGCCCACATTGGTAAGCCATTTGGAGTATCCGGAGCTTGCGGAACAGGGCGTTTAGGATATAGTTAGATGCTCAAACTTGCCAGTGCCTAAAGTGTGCAAATATTTATGGGTTGTGCAAATTCTCTGGACATTTTGGGCAATTGATGGGCGTTAAGGAAACAATCATAACGGGAAACATAAAGGTGATTTGTCCCTACTGACTTGTGCACTTCAGCTTTGGTTTCATTTTATGCAGAGTTGCAGATGCAAGAGAGCTCGTGTAATTCCAGCCCCATTGTATCAGCCTGGGAAATCATAGCTGGGATTCAAGGCAAATCCAGATGGTTTGAAACCATATCATAAATCATAAGTGGAATTCATTTACACTCCCTGTTTTCATTTTGCCCAACCGCATACCGTTCCTTAAAAAGGTATTGATTCATTTTAGTTGCTTCAGCTTTAACATGATACTTCAAGCGTGTAACTTCATCAAGACTAACTGGAATGCTTTGCCATGTTATGTAAGAGTTTAGCTGATGTCTTCTGTTCACCAGAAAAGTGAATTTACTTGGATCTCTATCAGAACAATCTAAAGTGCCTATTACAAATAAATGTAGAAATAAGTGTCTACTAATATTGTTGTTATTCTTCCATTTTGTGCATAATAAGGTTTGGATTGGCCATGCATCAGTGATTTTTTTCCAAAACAGACGACTGTAAGCCTGAGGAAGTTGAGGCAGGGTGAAGGTTATCCTCCTTTGTCACTGGCCTCTTCCTGGAGGTGAAAAGAACTGGCACTTTTGTCAGTTTAGCCCGGCTTAAGGAAAAGTATAATCAAAGGTACTTTTGAGCTCCAGAGTGTCTCGGGTTATCATGATTTTGCCAACAAAAATATTTTTGCATTACATTTCTTTAAGAACAAATGGCCCCATCTCTCTGGCTCAATGCTAGATTCGGACTTTTAAGGACAAACTTTTGTTAGAGCAGATACTCAAGGGCCTGAGAGAAAGTCACTGTCAGGGATCATCCGCTGTGGTGAAATGCTACTTGTGTTGGCCTCTTGCTGTCCTTAGTGGACATTCCAGACATGCATGTTTGGCTACCTTAAGCCAGCAGGCCGTAAAAGGCGAAGGGAGATATGGGAGGCTGCATCTTTAAGGCAGATCCCCAGCACAGAGGGCCAAATAAAAAGAGCCGCCTGCTAATGTATTGTGCTGCGGGGATGTGGCGCAGTCAGCTGCAGCAGAGGGGAATGTGTTTAGGTTAAATGGACAAAACAGATTGCCTTCAAAAGACTTGGCCTTTCTGTTCCTCCCCTCCCTGCTCAGCCTTAATTCCTTCTCCACATACGCACACACACAGCATTTGCAGCATTTGACTGGGTTTGACATTTCAACCTTATTTGCTATTCCCCCCTATACACTCATTAATTTGCTTGATTTACTCAGGCGCTATAAAAATCTTCATCCTGTCTTGCACTCCTGTCATTTCTGTCTCACATTCCATTTGAGGGGGAAAAAAGGGCCACGAGAAGCTTCAGACAGTTGCGTACTGGTTTGTCCATTAACTGCTGCTGTGCCGGGACAGAGGGAGAACAGACTTGAGAGCAGCTAGTGAAAGTGTGGGACCTTTGTTTTCATCTGTGCACCTCTGATCTGTGAAACGCGCCATGTTGTAAGTCCCTGGGCCCCAATACGGAGGAGAAGCTTTGGGTCTGACCCACAGGCCTTTCCCGAACAGAAGGCCGGGAGCAAAACGCTCGTAAATCTGCCCAAAGAGTGGGCGTATGGCCTTCCATGGAGAATGAGAATTCAATCTGGGGGAACAGAGCACCAGGAAGGTCTAACTTGAGGTTTGTGTCTGATGAGAAAGCCATTCGCTGAGAGAAAGAGAGAGGAGGAGAGAAGGGCTACGGCAAATTCCTGCCTGTGACTAATTTCTCACACTTTGAGCCTCCATCTGTCAAAATGTCAGCTACCCACTTCCTCTTGTGAGAAATAGTAGTGTGATGTGCTCAGTAAGGCGTAATACCTTTTGCGGTGCTTTGCTCACCTTGCTTGGGTCCTACAATCCTTTCAGTGTTGACAATAGACTTAGATTTACATTATCTTAAATGCTGGTATCTGTGAATTATTGCATTCTTACAGCACAGTTTGGGATCAAGCCCAAGATGCCTGAATAGTTGTGTATTTATGCCCTTTTTAGCTATTTTTATTTAGTGGTCAGCTTTTGTTCCATGTTTGTTTTATTCTATTTTATTTATTCACTATTTGGGCAACAACCATTAATGAAGATAAAAATGAATTTGAAAATGAAATCCTACCTAAACACGCAGTGCTTTTCTATGTTGTTGGGTTTTTTTTAAAGATATGAATGTTTTTCCAGTTTTCTATTCTATAGTGTTTATTAGTTATTATAAATTATTGGAATATAAATAACGTTGAATATCATGAAGTATTGGATACAAGATCAAGCTATAAATACTGCTTATTAATCCCATTTCTGTCCTCAGTTACGCATTAAAGTTACTTTCAAAAGAATCTTCCAAATAATGCATTACATGCAAATCATGCCCTGTGCAAATCAATTTTCCACTCAAATATTCAGATGGATCAGATACAGTATTAGCCTTGCGTAAACAACTAGTGAAGGTGACTCACCCTGCTTTAAGAGCAATGAGTGTGGACAGTATTTACAGGTTTAGACCTTTTAAACCTCGGATGAGCCACCAGCTAAGAAGTGCGCAAACAGTGCTGCAAGGGCCGCCTCCATAGTGCAGCAAGCCAGGGAGACATGGCTGGCTGACAAGGGACTGTGGTTACAATTTCCCTGCAGACATAAACAGTGACACTATCAATTTCCTGCCTTGAGTCTCTTAACAGGGAGTAAGCAAGGCTGTGCGTGGGCCGAGGGAAACCTCTCTTCACTGAGCCGAGCCAAGGCTACTTAAAACTAAGCCTAGCTCAACACCCATACGAGCTGGTGCCCCAGTTTGGTGTATAAGACAAAATGTAAAGATAAAAACAAGCTGTATACCTTGACCTTTATGTTAACCACATCACTGACATTCTTAGGTTGCACAAATCTGTCAACAATACTTTAGGATTTGAAAGGGGGTGCTGTATCCAGAACAAAAACAAATCAGTTGATGCCATGTGTCAGAGAGTAAAGCTAGGTACAGATCTACCATGTCTACCAGTTGTTAAGGAGGAAACAGACAGGATTACAACCCGTTAGCAAGAACTGGTCCTCTGGCTATAGTAGGGATGAGTCCATATTTTCGAATATTCAAGGATAAAAAAAAAGTTTTAACTTAAATATTTAATCAGGCGTTTCTGAGTATTAATAGTAATGAAATGAGTTGCATGCCTTGGGCAGGTTATGAGCGTGTTTCTCTTTGCTCACCGCGTGGTTTGTGCCATGCGTCATCAAGACACGCTCGCTGTAGATTAGCTGCAAGTCTAAAAGCTATTCAAAAGTCAAGACAAGATCCGGTTTTGTGAAAACGTATCTCAATTTAAGACAATGCGTAGGACCACCCACGTCAACGTATCATGGCTGTGTGTCTCACTGCTAACACGTCGCTGTGCAGTATTTTTAGCCCAGTATCACGGTAAATGATTCGGTGCTGCCAAACGAAGATATTTTTTCCTCCATGTCTGTACAGACTAAGACACTTCTTGCCACATTTCATACAGCGGACTGTCTCAGTGGTTGAGCTTTGAAAGGTAAGCAGCAAACGGGGTCAAATTTGGATTTGATTAAACTTTAATTACAGCTGCGAGGCGTAACCGCTCTCCAAACCAGGATCTCTCTCTCTCTCTCTCTCTCTCTCTCTCTCTCTCTATCTATCTATCTATCTATAGGGAAAGGGTGCAGTGGAGTGTGTCACTGCAACGGAAAAAGACTTAATGTTTTGTGCCATACATGACATTCTTTGTGCTTGAGGGTGATTGGTCAAATATTATTTGAAAGGGGGTGCTGTTTTCAGAACAAAAACAAATCAATTGATGCCATGTGTTATAGACAGTCAATAAAGATAGATACATGTCATTATTATTTGAATAATGCCTTGAAAAATTCGAATAGCAATTTTGTCTGAAATGCCCATTCCTAATCTATAGGTCATCCGTGTGTTTCAGAGAAGGTGGTGCACCTACATCTGTCATTTCTAAGAAAAAAGGGCTTAAGAGTTCAGTCAATATGCAGTCAATGTCTACTACATGTCTAGCAGTTGTAAAGAGACTTATAGACGGTAATTGATTACAATCGGTTTGCAATAATCTATCCTCAGGTCCCCCGCGTGTTTCGGAGAAGGTCGTGCATCGACAGACAGTAAGGATTGGACGCACCATGAAGCTCCAGTGTCCAGTCGAGGGCGACCCGCCTCCCCTCATCATGTGGACTAAAGACGGCCGAAATATCCACAGTGGCTGGATGCGCTTTAGAGTCATGCAGCAAGCTCTGCGCATAAAAGAGGTGGAGCCTGAGGACGCTGGTACTTTTATCTGCAAAGCCACCAATGGCTTCGGCAGCGTCAACATCAACTACACCCTCATTGTGATCGGTGAGTCTTTTCATGGTATAGTCTTTCTGTAGATGCAGTATAAAGAGTATAAAGCTTATGCTCTTTAAATAAACATCTACATTTCTTCGGTACATTCTGACATTTTATCTCCTCCTTCAAACCTCCTTTGTCTAACAATAAATGCCAATTAAGAGATATCATTTGATTTATTATCTGATATGATACAAGAGAGCCTCTTTACTCTTCTCTACTTCACACTCCATCTTTGGAGTGTTTGAACATTAGCATTCCTTTTAGAGGAAAAAAATCAGTACCGTAGCAGACTTGTAGAGCTCTAGTTTCCAATCTCGAACCATCTTTTCAGCCAACCAGAACTGACTTAATCCTGTAAATAGGCACAGTTGTCATTAAAATGCTTGATCCACCTCTCTCTAGTCATTACGGGTGTCATGAACTCGAAGACCAGAGACAGTAGGATCCAAGTGCAACAGCGTTTATTGACAGAAGGTAAATCCAAGAT